>JACEFZ010004410.1:107500-110281 GCA_014155875.1 Cepaea nemoralis | reverse complement strand
TTTTTTTTTAATTTTTTTTTTTCCCAAACTTTGAAAACCTTTTTTTCTTTTTGCATAGATAGGGATATCTCATCTGGGTTTGCCTTTGTTTTTGTTTTTTTGGGAGTGTAGTGTTTTTGTTTTTATCTGTCGTTGAACTCTGCCGCCCCCGGGCCTCATCACTCTGTAATGATTTTTAGTTTTTAGGTTGCTTTTCCTCACAATAGGGAAAGGGTTTTCTATCTCATTCATCAAGTTCCTTCTATCTTGTGTGTCGGGGTGAAGTATAAACACGGGATAGTGCCCGTTTGGGCTTCATGTATCGATATTCCAATTGTCTCTGTTATTCCCTGCGCCGAAGTTTATTTGGTGGGCCTTTTCCTCTGTTCCCCGGGTCTGTACATCTTTGTTTGTTGTGGTATACTGTTAGTTGGAAACCACTTGCATGGCCAGACCTTTTGACTTATCCCTTCTAAAAATTCTAGTACAGCTATAACCCCCCGTAGCTCTATTTCTTCATTTTGATCATATCTCTTCTTGATACTTTGAGTATTCTCCTCAGGAATCATTTCTGTTGTGATGTTCTTTTCTCTTTTTCTGTCATTGTCCATGTTTGGTTTGGAACATAGAGGGTGGGAAGATTATGTTGTAAAGTGTTTTTTAGTATTTTTGATAATGTTTGTTCTTTAGTATTGGTGCCATTTGTCCAATGAGTTGGTTTTGCCTTATTGCTCTTTTTTAGATTCATTTCTGATTTGCCTTTTGATAAATTTATATTCCTTATTATTTGGGAACTCTTTATTGTTTCAAGGGATGTTCTTTTAAATGAATCTTTGTTGCTTTTTCTTCTTTAGTTACAGTAATTACCTCTGTTTTACTTGTGAAATTTTTCATGTTATTTTCCCTACATATTAGTTTGACTGTTCATGTGTCTTGTAATTCAGTTCTGTTTTCGTTATTAGTGTTTGGTCGTCCGCAAACAGGAGTTGTCTAAGGTTGATTTGCAGATGGGTTTTTCTTCCGTGATTGTGTTGCGGTATTCTGGGGGTTTTGTTTGGCTGGTTTCTTTAAAATGTTTTTTATATATTTATGAACAAGAGATGGGGCAGGACACAAACCTTTTCGTACTCCGATATTCGATATTATGGTGAAGTTTCTGAGTTGCCCCCAGTTGCTCTCACTATGCATTCCTCTTGTTGTATAAGCTTTACATGGGTTTTGGGTTAATGTTTTACTCTACCATATTTTTAAGGATTTCCCACAGCTTGTTCTATCTACTCTATCAAATGTCTTTTCTTGGTCGACAAAGGCTACTTTAGAGTTTTTCTTTGAATTCGATTGATTTTTCTAAAAGTTGTTGTAGCATGAGGGAAATCAAAACCCCCCCTTTCCCCAGCCTGCCCAAAATTCATAAAAATAATTTCGATTTGAGCGGCGTTTCCAGATAAAAGGGGCGATTTTGGAATCGTAAGTTCCAAAAACGATTTGGGGGGGAGGGCAGCTTTTATAGACGTTTGTCTTTTCATTGGCTAGTACGGGGCACCCCACGCTTTTCATGGGCCCCATTTAAAAATCACCCGTTTGAGCGGGGATTCCACCAGGAGCAGTCGATTTTGGGGGGATGTGATGCCCCAACCAATCCCCTTAAAGATTCGAAAATATTTTGGGTTCTTGGATACCGGGGCCCCCTATTAAAACATATTTTAATGTTGTGATTGTGCCTGGTGAACAAAAGAGAAGAATATAAGAGTTTTTAAATAAAGGGTGAACGGGGAAAAAACAGAATTTCTGTGTGCAAGTATTCGGAAACTGCTTCTTCAACCGTCAGGTCTTTACGCTGAAATACCCCAAAAAGTGCATATCATTCCTTGTTGGGGACGGGGTTTGCGTACCCGGGGGATGAATGAAACTTACTAAATGAAAATTCGCAAAAAAAATGTAAATTTTCCTAAATCCCTTCAGACTCTTTCGAAACCCAAAATGACATTGCCTTGTGAGTTAACATTTGGCAGTCGGGTTTGGAAGGGAGTGATGAAACTTTTACAATTTCCCTTTTGTAAAGTGAGAATGTGAGTGATTTTGGTTTGATTTAATAAATCCCCTCTCACATTATTAGAAGGAAAGAGCTTCAATATCCATATGAAACGGGTTGTGTGTGGAAACGCCAAAATTTGCTAACCATGTGATCCCTGGGGCTTTTGCTCAGAAAATTTAAAATACAATTTCTCTTTGAAATATTACCCCTGTTACCTCTACGTTGGTTGGTTCATAAAAATGTTCCTAAAAGAACCATAGGTGTGTGAACCTGTGTCTTAGTGGGCTGAATATAATGATGGCTCATGCAAATTTGAAAAGGGCTAAAAATGTTTTTCCCATATGTGCTTTGGGGCATTGTGAACAATTGCTCATGCAATTGAGCTTCTGTTACCTACTGTGATAGATACTCAGTGGGGGGGAAAAGTAATGATGATGGTGATAGTATGATGTAAATTTTGACCAAAATCTGATTCACAATGCCTGTCTCATGTTGCTATATCACAATGCTTGCTCATGATGATTGCTGTACCGTGTCTGGTCCTCCTTGTGCCCAGGTCTACTGTGGTTCAAACATGGTGGAACTTAGACCACATAAATGCTTGTAATTGTGTTAAGCTACCCTGTCTCAGCATATAGTCTTGTGATTACCACAGTACATCACAGTGAAATTCATTACATCATCAACTAGGAGAGGTGTGTTTGGTCAACATCCTCCCTTAACCTTCCCCATCTCCATCTGTGTATGTTAGTGTATGATAACATCAT
>JACEFZ010004410.1:0-102500 GCA_014155875.1 Cepaea nemoralis | reverse complement strand
CATTTGCCAGCGTAAATCAAATGTTGATATCTACTTGACAGAACGCACAGGTAGAGGTGTAGTGTGGGGAGAAACAGATAAGGGACGGCGACGGAAAGGCTGTAGGTTTTATGTGATTGTGTTGGCGCATGATATGTCTACAGGCAATCGTGAATAGTCTTGCAGAGAAAAGGAAGAAAGTGGTGAAGGAGGAAGTGGTGTAGGAGAAGGGTGAGAACAAGAAATGAAGAAGGGTTTAAAAAGGGTGTAAATTCAAGATGATCGACTTCATTGTATGCGGTTGTGTTCCGTAAGGGTCACTGTTCTTTCTACAGCGGTGTCTTCCGCAGACCTCACACAGAGATGAATCTCGGTAGCTTTCGCAACGAGACCCCAGGAAGAAGAAGAAGAAGAAGAAGAAGAAGAAGAAGAAGAAGAAGAAGAAGAAGAAGAAGAAGAAGAAGAAGAAGAAGAAGAAGAAGAAGAAGAAGAAGCAGCAGAAGAAGAAGAGATATAAGAACAGGACGAAGCGGAAGAAGACGATGAGGAGGAGGAGGAGGAGGAGGCGGAGGAGGGGAAGAAGAAGAAGAAGAAGAAGAAGAAGAAGAAGAAGAAGAAGAAGAAGAAGAAGAAGAAGAAGAAGAAGAAGAAGAAGAAGAAGAAGAAGAAGAAGAAGAAGAAGAAGAAGAAGAAGAAGAACAACAACAACAACAACAACAACAACAACAACAACAACAACAACTACAACAACAACAATAACAACAACAAGAAAGAAGGAATTGTTGGTGACGGCTGCTGCAACAACGACAATGAGGATGTTGTTGATGATTATAAGGATGACACTAACTACTGGATAAGATAAGAGAATCTAAGCGAGGAAACGTCTGTCCATCGTTTACATGGTCGACCACTTCTTCTGGTTCCACTTGGTCTGAATGAAGGGTCGATTCTCGCGTGTTTACAGTCTATGTGTTGCTGGAACGATGAGCATCGACACATTAAGACCAGCTGAAAGAGACGGAGCATCCATGGTTTCGCCCGGAATTATATTATGTCGAGTCCTAGAGACCAAGAAACCATGCTCAATGTTTCAATCCCATACAGTTATGTAGAGTAATCATAACACACATTAAAAATGAATGGTACACGCCTTGTACAGGCCTATGCCGCTATTTACATAAGGAGTAAGACATAATTTTATAGACTAAAAGGTACTCAGTTGGTGATGATGTCATATCACACCGGAAACCTTTACTTCCCAATACTTTTTTTCTGGAGCCTTGTTAGACGGATTATAATTTCTTTAACTGACATGGTTTTGCACGTCGACATTCCCTAACATAGGTGACAGTAAATGCCTTGGGAAATAAAGGCGATATGATACAGGTCTTAGCCAGATATGACTGAGCTGCTGTATGATAGTTAGTTAGTTAGTCTTTCCTCTTGAGCGTAAGGCGGCGCATAGTGCAAAAGTCATGGCTCTCCATTTCCGGCGGTTCACTGCTATCTGTTGTAGATCCTGGATGTTCACTTGGCCGCTGAATGAGCGAAGCGTCTAACACTTAGAGCCAGAAATCTGATTCTGAGACAACGGGGAGTTTTATGATGGCGGATTATCGAGCCGTCGATCAACCGTCTTAAATAAAGCCAGAAGAAAACACGTCCCGCCATCTTGACCCAAACCGTATGACAGTAGAGGGTACTAAATGCTTTCTGTTAGCGCCAAAGTTGGGCAGCGCTCACCAAACCCTACACCCTACATTGTGACGTCTTCATGCGGAGGAGTGCTATTGGGAGGGAATATGCCTTAGCCTGGTGCGAGAAAATGCAACCTACAGACTAAATGACATGGCAGGGCAGACCAGGCCCTAAACCTTGGTTGGAAACTTGTGTAGGATTAATGCTCCGACAGGCGGACAGTTAGAGCAGTGCTTTGTTGATCCGGCAGCTTCTGTAACGTGTCTTGTTGCAGGTGTATTTGTGTTACCATTTCTTTCATGTAAACTAGGCAGCCCTATATAGGGATCACGCTGCAACACGTGGTTTTTAAAAACTCAGCCCTTTATGCTATGGCGAGCTACAACTCCATCCCTCACCGTGAGTTGTACTTATTGTGCCTGTTTTGAAGCACATTGTCACAAACTATCGCCTGTCAAGACGGTCAGGTGCCTGTATGATAATAACCACATCACGCACCGAATGCCGATTGGTCTATAACGGTAGGTGTCTAATACCAGATTCTCAATGCGCCTTAAAGCCCACAGAGGAGCCCTTTACTATTTTACTTTACATTTTAGATTGGGTAGTCCTGGAAGGACAGGTACAAATTTAATTTTGTTTACTCCCTCGCTTTGAACTCATCATCATCATGTGCCATGCCGGTATGCTGGGCGGTTATGTTTCGCCATCTCACTTGATCACCAGAGTCGTGGATCAGCTCGGTGGTCCTGTCTCAACCTTACCACGTATCCAAGCCATCTAGGTATTTACTTCTCTGTCTTCTCCTTGTTCTCTTCCACTCGATCTTGCCAGTTGTCACCAAGTTCTCCAATTTGTTTCTACTCATAACATGACCAACTATGTTGACTGTTTACATCTAATTTCTCTAATCAGTTTTACGATTTTTATTTCAACTCAAACGTAATCCATACATGCTACTTCTAGTAGCACTAGACTGAATTTTTCACGTGGATTAACTTTCCTATAACCAGTATCCATCGCCATTAGGCAAAACCACTCTAACTTCAGAGCTACTTGTAATTTACGTCCCCAGGTCAACGGCGAGAAGTTAACATTTTAGTCCAGCTGACCAGTGCAGGGGTTGAACCTCATACCTCGGCATCCACACACCGTATGATTACGAACGTGCTCTCTTATCCATTCGTCCGTGCAGACCTCCCGATGCGAACTCATTACGAATGAACCAACAGGCAAGCCTACTAGTTACTGCACCACCGCGGCTCCATGATTAATGTGTGAAATTCCTTGTTCCAGTCACCCTTAAAGTCCACTACACGTTAGCATACAGATTACCAGAAATATTCATTATCGTAATATTCCACTTTTACCGTCAAACGTTTGAGGTGCAGCTGGCCGAGTGGCTAAGAATGCCAGGCTCTCCTCCGGGAGTCCCGGATCAAATTCTCGGTAAGGTGTGATATTTTTTTCCGTCGGGGGCAATAAAACACACTGCACAGTTCGCGGCAAATGCACTATCTAGGCGGCCTTAATTCCTCAGGCTCAAGTACCCCCTTGTCCTAAACCGCAAGGTACTATAGGCAGTAGATGCAAGACAAATGATAGTCACGAGTTGTCGAGTGGCGACGTTAACGTTCCAGTATCCGATAAGTCACACTAGATAGTGTCATTCCGTGTGGTTGTACTATGCGCATGCGCATGAGACACTTAGCACCACCTGAAGAACTGGAATATAAAGTTCAATGTTGCTGTCACCTAATGACACCTGTAGAAAACACCAACTACATTTACCTGCCATGCCACAGAACTGTGTGACTTACTTATTGACTCTCCCTCGTATTTGATGTCGTCAGTCCATTTTCTTCTTGGGCGTTCTCTTGCTCTCGTATCAAATCTTCTTTGATGTAGCGCCAAAGCTGGTAGTTCACTGTGTTGCATTCTAACGAGATAACCTAACAATTTGATCGTCTGCCTTTTAATGTAGGTGGTAAAAGGTGTTGATCCCAAAGTCTGTCTGTTAGGATAATTTCTTATTCGGTTTCGGATAGTGAAGTTAACAGCTCTTCTCAAGCACCTCATGTTTCAGATGTTGATTTTGCGTAAGTGTGGTTTGCACAAAGTCGAAGTTTGGTATTGGTAGCATAAAGTTGGTGTGAATATTATATTTATTATCTGTAGTTTTGCGGGCAAAGCCATCTATGACTTGTAGAAATAGTGGAAAGGGCTAGTAGAATAAAGTAGTGTAAAGTAAAGTAGAATAAAGAACAATTTTGCACGTCTATAGTCGTACTGGGTTTACAGTGCTAGACCTATATTTCTAGACACCTTTCGGTGGGTGACCTGGTTAGAGTCATTTTCTAAGAATTCTTGGTAACAATTTTAGACTGGATCTATTTTGGATCCCATGTCAGATTCTAAAATTGTGAATCTGCCTAGCTTGTGGATCGATCTCATGGACACAGTGTAGGAAAACTGGTGTCTGAGCCTCAGAATCTTTAAAATGAAATACAACCTATATTTTACTTCATCTGAGCAGCTTCAAAACAGGCATAATAACTACAACCCATGGTGAGGACCGGACATGGAGTTATAGCTCGCCATAGCACAAAGCCTGGGCTGAACTTTAAAGGCCACGTGTTGCAGCGTTATCCCTATCTCGGGCTGCCTGATGTTGACAGCGATGTCCTGTATAGGATATAAGAACAACAAAAAAAAAAAAAAGATTACAAACCTCCAAACATGCTGAGGTTGATTGTGACTTGATATAACGGACAATAGTTAGTTAGTCGACAGATCATCCTCATTGCACATCGAACCATTCAGTCCATAGTCTGTCGGATTTTCTCCTCACATTTTTTCATTCCTGTCTATAGTTTTTGTTGTTGTTGTTTTGTTTGTTTGTTTTTTTTTTTTTGGTTTTTTTAAATATTATTATTACCGATTTGAGCCCCTCGTGTCAAGCAAAATCTTAAATTTCAGTTACTCTATCTACGTCCTTCAACGTGTATCTGCCCTCCCATTTCCATACATATGACAACGGCTTGATGACAAGGATACACACATATACGTAATCCTTGGGTATCGTTGCTACGGTTCAAGGAGAATCCCGATCTGGCAACAATCGTGGAAATGTAGGGAAGATGGATGAGGAAGCTGCTGCCGCCAAAGATGAAACATGAGAAGGCTTCAGAAACTCCAAGAATACAATGGCATTGTTTTGACAATCTAGGGATGTTGCATCAAACCAGAACGTGAGCAATGGTTGTGTCAGGAAACGCACAGTTATAGCTGCATCATAGACGCACTCATAGTGTATTCTTCCCAGATTACGTTCGTTACATCTATCTATCTATCTATCTATCTATCTATCTATCTATCTATCTATCTATCTATCTATCTATCTATCTATCTATCTATCTATCTATCTATCTATCTATCTATCTATCTATCTATCTAACTATCTATCTATCTATCTATCTATCTATCTATCTATCTATCTATCTATCTATCTATCTATCTATCTATCTATCTATCTATCTATCTATCTATCTATCTATCTATCTATCTATCTATCTATCTATCTATCTATCTATCTATCTATCTATCTATCTATCTATACTTCTCATATACAAACACATATTGATTACTGCTCCACAGCCTGGGATGGATGCTCCAAATCAATAACAAAACGCCTATATTCACTCCAGAAAAGGGCAGTGCGTTTAATTAATGGTGAAAAGCTTACCGACAATTCTAACCTATATAAACGTCTCCGGTTACTGCCACTCCACAAGCGCCTGCTTTTTAATAAGACCAAACTAATTCACAAAATCCTATTTCAAAATGCTCCAAGCTACCTTTGGCCATTGTTTAAATATAACGCTAGACATAGCGAACGACTAAATATACTTCATGTCCCTAAACCTAGGATAGACTTATATAAAACAAGCTTAGCATACTCTGCCGCTCAGTTGTGGAACAATCTTCCACAAGAAATCAAAGACACCACCAATCATGATACATACATTCGCAACCTGTTTGAACACTACCTTAGTACAGACTACATGCCCCCATAACAAACAACACAAAAAAGACAATAATGGTAACTTATCTCAAACGACAACTAGCCAAAAAACATTCCCTTATGTATGGCACGTTACACCCTCCTTAGGTATTTATAATGCCCATGTTAAACACTGCCTCAGTGAGTCATTTGTTATTGATTATTTTTCATTGCGTTTTAATGTTCTTTTGTTGTCAAAAGTTGCTTCATAAGTGATGTTGAATGAAAGAATGTATGAGAGGAAATAGAGAAGAAGGGCAGAATGTCAGACGGGCCTGCGTGCCCAATTCTTAACCCTTTGAAAATAAAGACTTATTATTATTATTATTATTATTATTATTATTATTATTATTATTATTATTATCTATCTATCTATCTATCTATCTATCTATCTATCTATCTATCTATCTATCTGCCTGCCTGTCTGTCTGTCTGTCTGTCTGTCTGTCTGTCTGTCCGTCTGTCTGTCTGCCTGTCTGTCCATCCATCCATGCATCCATCCAACTTCCATCTTCCGTCCGTCCGTCCGTCCGTCCGTCCGTCCTACTTTCTCTGTCTTTGATGTCGTCATTCCATTGTTATCTCGGGCGTCCTCTTTCTCTAGCATTAGATCGTCTTTTGTGTAG
Source organism: Cepaea nemoralis (assembly GCA_014155875.1). Taxonomy (NCBI): domain Eukaryota; kingdom Metazoa; phylum Mollusca; class Gastropoda; order Stylommatophora; family Helicidae; genus Cepaea; species Cepaea nemoralis. The sequence goes on along the minus strand of JACEFZ010004410.1, from coordinate 96,134 downwards.
TGTCAGTGCTGGTAGTTGATGGTCTGGCATTCTAACGAAACGGTCGAAACATTTGATTTCTGGCTGTTAATATATGTGGCACAACGTGTTGATCCCACTGTTTGTCCGATGACACCATTTCTTACTCAGTCATATATAGTTAAGTTGGCAGATCTTCTCAAACATCTCACCTCGCATATAAGAGTGGATAATATCCAAGTTTGACACAGAGAGCATTGGGCTGATGTGAATATGCTTTTTATTATCAGACCTTTTACGGACTTATGGAATACTTTTATCTATGAGTGATATTTGATGTATTTTGCTTTACTGTTGTTGTTTCTTCCACTTTTGCCGTTAGGCGTCGTGGGGGAGGGGTTATTGAAGTTCTGGCGCCTGTGACTAGTGCCTTTCCTCCAATTTTCTCCATGAATTTTGAGCAGAACTTTAGGATCAAGTAAATTCCCTACCGGTTTGCTAGACGAGTCGTAGGTTCCTTACCTACTCAACCCATGTATATTTGCTACTACAACCATGTCACATTCACTTGTCGCCTGCTGGCAAGCTTCGAGCTGTGCCAGGTAGGACTGACTGACTGACAATGAAACTTGCCCTCCAAGTGTACTCAGTTCATTCTAATTTCGGGGTCTCGAAATATTCCCGTAAGGTAAGCGTATGACTACTGGCAGGATCAACCAGATATCTATCTGACAGACGGACAATTCACGCACACGCAGGCCAAGAGTAGCATCGCTAAAGCGCGCCCTCCCAGTACCCGGTGATCCATGCAAAACCACTGGACGTCTACCGATGAGCTTTCAAGCTACGCCGTCAGGACTGACCGAAAAGCTATACCATTTTAAAAGCTATACTATTGATTTACTAATGTCATAAATTTCGCAGGCGAAGATACCTTATCGTAATATGCGGAACAAACAGAAGAACTCAAGTAGAAAAACGTTGAAAAACGTAGCTGCTTTGTTGTCATTCCATAGTCCACAATAGTCATAATATATAACACCTAGCGGCCGTCTGTCGCTGAACTAACTGGGTTGCCTTATGCTGTATTCAGTGACGTGTGGCTGCTGGGTTTCTAGTGACTGCCGTTTCCATTGACGATGAACACTCTGCAAGAGACATTATGCATAGTATACCTGTGCGATCTGTTGGTTTGTAGATTCTCCTGTCTTTTGCACTTTTCACATGGGGCAGTTAGGAGTATTTTGTGTGAAATTAGAATGGAGCATAATGGGTCAACCTTTGTGAAGTTGGAACCGCGACTAACTAACTAACTAACTAACTAACTACCTAACTACCTAACTACCTAACTAACTTACTAACTAACTAACTAACTAACTAACTAACTAACTAACTACCTAACTACCTAACTACCTAACTAACTAACTAACTAACTTACTAACTAACTAACTAACCAGCCAACCAACCAACCAACCAACCACCCAACTAACTAACTAACTAACTAATTAACTAACTAACTAACTAACTGACTATCTAAATAACTAACTAAGTAACTATCTAACTAACTAACGTCTAGCAACGAGTTTAGTTAAAATCATACAAGGAAACACAAACACACACGCTTTACACATGTTGAGAACTTCGTAGCACAAGTAAGTATCTCGGCTGTATGAAATGGTACGAGGGCGAGTCAATAAATAAGTCACACAGTTCTGTGGGATGGCAGGTAAATGTAGTTGGTGTTTTTTACAGGTGTCATTAGGTGACAGCAACATCGAACTTTATATTCCCGTTCGTCAGGTGACGCTAGGTGTCACATGCGCATGCGCAGCGAATAAACAAAATGGCGACTGTACTTATGGAGTGTATAACCAAAGAGCAACGTGCTCTTATGCGTTTTGTGTGGGCAAAAGGACTGCCTGCAAAGGACATTCATAATGAAATGTTTCCTGTTTATATCTCAAAGACGCTCTAAATTATTGATGAAATCCGATCTGGTCGTCCTGTTGAGATTGCAACAGAAGCATCCGTGCAGCGGGTGGAGGAGATGGTTAGAGGTGACAGGTGAGTAACGATAGACCCTTTACTATCTGCAATAGGGTGCTCACATGGTTCAGTATACAGCATAATGCATGATCGAATGGAATTGAAGAAAGTGTGCTCGATGTGAGTACCCAGACAATTGAAGGAGGAACACAAAATGAACCGATTTGGCCTGCCCTTGCATCATCTCTGTCGATACGAAGATGAAAGAGAAGACATGCTGAACAGGACTGTTACTGGGGACGAATCATGGGTGCATCACTACCAGCTCGTATCAAAGCTTGCTCCAATGCAATGGAAACATCCTTCTTCGCCATGTGTCCAAAAATTCAAGGTTACACCATCAGCAGGGAAGGTTATGCTGACAGTGTTCTGGGATTGTCAAGGAGTGCTTTTAACCAATTTCAAGAAGAAAGGTGACAATGTAAATTCTGAATCGTACTGTGAAGTCCTATCGATGCTTCATGATGCAATTCGAAGAAAACGTCCAGGACCGCTGATTAGAGGAGTGTTGCTTTTTCATAACAATGCCAGATCACATACGGCTCGATTAACTCAGGAGAAAATTAACCAACTAAAGTGGGAAGTTCTGGAACATCCACCTTAAAGGCCCGACTTAGCCCCTAGCGATTTCCACCTTTTGGGTCCACTGAAAACCCACCTTGGCGTGAGACATTTCGCGAATGATGCCGAAGTTGAATGTGAAGTGACAACCTGGTTTAGAAAACCGATCACGCAGTTCTATGCAGCCGGTTTGGGAGGATAAGTGCATCAATGTTGGTGGAAATTATGTTGAGAAATAAAGGAACAGTGTTTGTATAAAAATAAACTGGTTTCAAGTTGTTATCATATGTAGTTACTTTTCTACACCCATTTGTGACTTACTTATTGACTTCCCCTCGTATAACCATCAGAAAGACTGAGATCTCTAGCAGTAAGAAGTAGTTCTGTAGTAATTTCTATCAAAAGCTGAAAATAAAGCAAGTTTTCCATTTAATTCAAAAGTGGAAGTAATGTTGCGTCTTTCCAGATGGTCATTTGCAATTATAACAGCATTGGCAAAGGGATTTCTTCGGGGGAAAAAAATCAGAAAATAATTGCTTCGAGAAAAACGTAACTTTTGCCCGCCCAGTGTGTGTGTGTGTGTGTGTGTGTGTGTGTGTGTGTGTGTGTGTGTGTGTGTGTGTGTGTGTGTGTGTGTGTTTTAATCAAACAGGACACTAATTGTGTGATGGCGAATCATTACCAACTTCGATTACCGGCATGATGATGATGATTCTGATATAAAGGCCGTTAACTTAATGAAAAACATCAGCAGATATTCACCATCATGTTTTATCGCAGAATGAAGAACACGAGACTAGGTGAAATAAAGGCAAACGCTTAAGAAATTAAAGCGATGAATAAGGTAACAAACATTGCTCAATTTAATGCAGAAGCTGAGGGCAGCATGTTTGTTAGATGGTTGGCTGACAGGTCGGGTGGTAGATTAGTTGATTGTTTGGTGAGTTGGTTGGTTGGTTGGGTGGGTGGGAGACTTGGTTGGTTTGTTGGTAGGTAGGTTGGTTGATTGGTTATCCAGTTGGTTAGTTGATAGGCTGGTTGGTGGGAGGATGGCAGGGTTGGTTGTTAGGTTAGTTGGTGGGTTGGTGGGTTGGTAGGTGGGAGGATTCGTTGGTTTATTGGTAGGTTGGTTAGGTGGTTGATTATTAAGTTGATTAGTTGGTGGGTTGGTGGGTGGCAGGGTTGGTTGGTTTGTTGGTAGGTTGGTTGGTTGTGTGGTTAGTCAGTTGGTGGGCTGCTGGGTGGGAGGGTTGGTTGGTAGGTTAGTAAGTTGGTTGGTTACTCAGTTGGTTATTTGTTTGATTGGTGAGTTGGTTGGTTTGGTGAGTGGGAAGGTTGGTTGGTTGCTTTGTTAGTGTTTTGGTTTGCTGATTGGTTAGTTGGTAGGATAGATGGTTGGTTAGTTATTTGTTTGGTTGCGTGGTTAGTTGATTACTTGGTTGGTTAGCTGGTAGGTTGATTGGTGTCTGGGTGGATTTGTTGGATGGTCCTTTGGTGGGTGGGTGGGTTGGTGGGTTGTTCGGTTGGTTGGTTGAATGGCTGGTGAATCATTTATCGTAAAGAATTGGTGTAGAGATTTTGCTTCCTACTAGTTATCGAAGTGCTGTCACATCACTCTGTGGACAGTATCGCGGACGTTTCCTTCCCTTCTCCAAAGTCAGAAATATTCGAGTGTATACAACAGGTACTGGCATTTAAAAACTTCTGCTAAGAGGCATATGGACTAGGTTTTAAATATTTTATGCTTTAAATATTTCGTTGTCAAAATGTTGCAGGAAGCTACCTACCTTGTCAAAGTGTTCCATGTGGTTACCTATGTGGTCAAAGATTTCGAAGCAGCTACCTACGTTGAAGCTTGGTCGTAAGATAAATCAGAAAGAGTTTGGCTACTGCATTATATGGCAGGATATGTGGATATATATTTGCTGACGACATTCTCGTGTATCGAAAGGGTCGAGATAGACAGGCGGTTGCCAATGATATGCAGGGCGAACTAGATCGATTTTCCTCATTGTGTGTTGATGTCGATGCCCTTGTCAATGGCCACTACTTTGAACAAATCAGCGGTGTCGCCATGGGCACTAAAATGGGACCCAGCTACGCATGTTTATTTATGGGACATCTGGAACACCAGATTGAACTCAGCTATGATGGTCTTCTCCCTTCTTTTTACCGACGCTACATTGATGACGGCATCGGCCTCACTGACATGACAGAGGTGGAGCTGAATCGCTTCATCAATTATGTCCAGAATTTCCATCCGTCGATCAAATTCACCACAGATATTTCCACCACCTCTGTCAATTTCCTTGACACCACTATTAAATTAAACCCTACAGGCCTCACGACCTCCGTGTACTACAAACCTACTGATGCTCACGGTTTCCTCCTGTACAGCTCATCCCACCCCAAAAGCTGCAAAGATTCCATCCCATATTCCCAGCTACTCCGCCTTCGTCGTATCTGTCAGGATGATAATGACTTCCTCGAGAAAGCCCATGAAATGCTTGACTTTTTCCGCAGACGGTCCTACCCAGAGGACGTCTTGTCCACAGCTTTCTGTCGCATAACCCAAGTCTCGCGGGAAATGTCCCTCATCAAACAAACGCGACCTCCTAATAATGAACCTAAGCTCATCCTCACCTTCCATCCACATGCATATGCCATCAAGCACATTTTCCTGCGACACTGGTCTATCCTGAAATCCGATCCAACCACTCGTGAGGTATTCTCCAATGGCCCCAGGGTAATTTTCCGCCGTAACCAGAACCTCAGAGACCACCTTGTCGTCTCCCCACAGTTATTTCATCTGTGGGCACATTCGAATGCCATCGCAAGAACTGTCTGACATGCCCATACGTTGTTCAGACACCGGACATTGCATTCCCCCTAGGCACCTTCTCCTTGAAAGATTCTTTCACTTGTACATCCCGCAATCTGATATATGTCATCATCTGCAAGCGATATGACAAGAAATACATTGGTCAAACGGGTAGACGTCTTGCTGACCGTTTTAGAGAACACCCCAGAGACATCAATCAGGGCGCTGACAAACCTGTCCCCAACCATTTCAATTCCTCCAATCATAATGGAGTCGACGATGTATGTGTCACCGCATTAAAACTCTGCTACTCCAAAAGCTCCGTCAGGCTCAAAATTGAATGCCAGCTAATCAACAATCTGGGATGCGTCCACCCAGCAGGTATCAATACTGTTATGGACGCTACTGTATAACAGTGCCATCTTCTTGAAATGTTTACACTGTCTATTACTATACTAATCCCCCTGTTCCCCCCCCCCCCCCCCCCATTATTCATACCTAACTGTCTCCACACCCCTATATTTTCACATCAGACTGTTCGAATATTTTTGGTGACATAATTCCTACCTGGCAACCCACTATACTTACTGGCAAATCCCCCTTTTCTGCTACCACATGTGATACGTCGTGGTTTTTTTTTTTTTTTTTTTTTTTTGGGGGGGGGGGGGGGTGCTTTTTTATATTTCGTTGTCCTCCTTTTTTGGTATTGGAATGAAGATAGTTCTCTTCCAATCTTTTGGCCATATACCATATTTAGATAAGACAACTGCAAAAACTTTAATGGGATATAATCCAGTTAGTGATAGAATCCTCACTATTAGACTTAAAGGCCGTCCAAAAAACACAACTCTCATACAGATATATGCACCTACTTCAACAGCAGAGGAGGACGAAATTGAAGATTTTTACAACACACTACAAGACACATTAAATAAGATTGGTCATAATGATATAGCAATAATAATGGGAGATTTTAATGCAAAAGTAGGTGCAGGAAGAGCTGAAAATGAGAGACACGTTTTAGGAAAATTTGGATTAGGAAATAGAAATGATGCAGGTGACAAATTAATTGAATTTTGCACAGAAAATGAGTTAACGATAGTCAACACACTTTTTAAACAACATCCAAGAAGACTCTTCACATGGAAGTCTCCAGACAGTTTTACCAAAAATCAGATAGATTATATTTTAATACATAGAAGATGGAGATCAAGCATAACATCTGCAAAAACCCTACGAAGTGCAGACTGTGATACAGATCATCAGTTATTAGAAGCAGATCTGAAATTAAAACTCAAAAAGCTTACCCGAGGACCAAGGCCACTTCGTTTTGATCTCACAAACATACCAGACGCATACAACATAGAAGTTAGGAATCGCTTTGGGGTCTTGACGTCTGTACAAGAAGAAATGACACCTGATGAACTGGCAGTACAAGCTAGAGATATCTTGATAAATGCAGCCAAAGATCTAATTCCGACCAAGAAAAAGCAATTTAAGCCATGGATTACATTAGACACGTTAGAATTAATAAAACAACGAAGGGAGCTGAAACAGAAAGGAGATGAATCAATTAACCACAGGATGAAGTATAAATCTTTAACTCGAGAAATAAGAAAGAACACAAGAAAGGACAAAAATCAATATATACAAGATTGCTGTGCCAGAATAGAGCAATATCATAAGGCTGGAAGAGATTACGAAATGTTCAAAGAAATGAAGTTATTGACAAGAAATGTTCAACCTCAATTGAATGTTATCTGTGACAAGATGGGAAATACCTTAACAGAATCTAGACAAATTCTAGAAAGATGGCAGGAGTACTGCAGTGGAATGTATGATATGAGTGACAGTGAGGATATGAATGAGATACATGAGCCAACGACAGCAGAGACAGAACCTGAACCCTCATTAGATGAAATTGCTTGGGCTATAAAGCACCTGAAGAATGGTAGATCTCCTGGATGTGATGAGATACCAGCTGAACTAATTAAAGCGGGAGGAGAAGAAAGCATACACATATATCATGCATTATGTACAAAGATTTGGAAATATGGTATATGGCCAAAAGATTGGAAGAGAACTATCTTCATTCCAATACCAAAAAAGGGCAACCTGAAATTATGCACCAACTATAGAACTGTTGCCCTGATCAGTCATGCAAGTAAAATCCTACTAAAAGTCATAATGGCAAGACTTCGTAAGAAAATGGAAGAAGAGATTAACGTAGTTCAAGCTGGATTTAGACAAGGAAGAGGAACAAGAGATCACATATTCAACATGCGTTTAATAATAGAGAAGTGCAGAGAATTTACTGTAAACCTATACTCATGTTTTGTGGATTATTCAAAGGCATTTGACTGTGTACAGCATCAGAAACTTTGGGAAATCATGAGGACTATGGGCTTTCCATCACATGTAGTACAACTCATAAAAATGCTCTATCTAGACCAACAAGCAGCAGTTAGAATAGATGGCGAGGCATCAGATTGGTTTGACATCAAGCAAGGAGTCCGTCAGGGCTGCGTGCTGTCACTCTATTTGTTTAACATGTACGCCGAAAATATAATGAGAAATGTAAGAGATGATATAAACAGGCAGCTATATGATGCCCTAAATATCGGCGGTCATAACATACCAGAGATTCGAATATGCTGATGATACAGTATTACTATCCACAACACAGAATGGCATAGAAAACCTAATAGCCTCAACCCAATTGAATAGTGAAAATCACAACTTATATCTTAACATAGCAAAAACAAAGATAATGCATACAGATAAAACTACTATGGAGAAAGAAATATACATTAATGGGGGGAAAATTGGAGGTGGTGGACAATTTTGAATATCTTGGGTCATTGATTACCAATAACGGTGACACAATAAAAGAAATTAAACGGCGACTATCCATTGCTCTTCAAAGACTAAAACAGATGAATAAATTATGGAGTGGTACAGGCAGAACTACAATAATTAGATTTTTAAGAGCATGCATCTTTCCCATTGCAACATACGCCTGTGAGACATGGACACTTACTAAACAAGCTGAACAGCGCATAAACGCCTTTGAATATAAATGTTATAGACGAGTTCTAAGAATATCTTGGGTAAAGAAAAGAACAAATGCATCCATACTTCAAGAGTTGAATATTGAGGAGGGATGGCTATTAAAGACGATAAAACAAAGAAAATTGAAGTATTTTGGTCACTTGAAACGTCACGAAGGTTTGGAGAGAACAATAATGGAAGGGTATATGCCTGGGAAGAGAGGAAGAGGAAGGCCAAAGAGAAGATGGGTGCAGGATGTGGCGGATGATCTCCAGATGAGTGTATCAGACGCGGGACATCTTGCTTGTGATCGAGAAGCTTTCCGGAAGGTTGTTATGGGAGCGAGGTTCTGCAAAGGACATGCTACTGAATGAATGAATCCGTGCTATCCTGTCCTTGACAAAGATTATGAGAATTTCTGTCCTGTGTGTCGTATTGTACGCGTTTGTGTGTAATTTATTTTATTTTATTATTCATTTTATATATTTATTGAGTGCTTCTGATTTCGGATTTTCACCTGTATTTCGGGACTATGCCTTGTCACCGAAAGCAAGAATACACCAATTGCAATTCTTATTGCGAAACTTCATACTCAGTCCAAGAAATGACAACTAGTGATCATCACGAATTATCCAAGAAAATAAAAACGAATTAATTTTGCACACGTAAAACTCTAAGCTTAAAAAAAGTCAAGTATGTTTATGTTTACTGTAAGGTAACTTTATACTTCTGACTCCCGAATATAGACACATTGATGCAGTTTTTGCATAATTCATTTCTACAACATTCGCATGTTTTCCTTGGGGAAAATTAACCTGTTGTGGGGTAAGCTGCAAATCTTCCAAAGGGCCGCTAACTGCGAGCGATTTCCTGTTCTGTTTTGGGTGATAGTTATATGTCATTAATCCTAATATTGATCCATTACAAGATGAATCAGCCCTGGCAGCGTAGCGGTTAGACGTTCCTCTCTGACCCAGCGGTTATGGGCTCGAATCCTTATCGGGCGAGCTCAAGTTTTTAAAATTGACCAGAACCTAAATTGGGTACCAGGAAATGTCTCAGAGGTACAGGCGGCCGGCTTGTTCTTGGCCTCATTACGGATTGATCTATGAAAATATGGTTTTAGCTGTATATGCTTGATACACATTAATGCTTGTAACCGGGTCGTTTTCTTTTACCGGGTGTTTGTAAAGTCTCACTGCACGTTGGATGTAGAACAAATGTGAAAAAATAAAGTACATGATGTTATACAAAATGTGCCAAAATATTCATTAAATTAGTTGCAATAGTCACTGCTATGGTCTAGTGCTGTTTTGGGGAAGCTGGAAAGTGACGATGAATTATTCATTGTCTTGGCTTGCAAAGAATTACTCCAGCAAACGACAACTCTTCGTTATATATTGCTTCATGATGGACTCTGGAGCACATTTTATTGATATCATGTACTTCATTTTTCAAATTTTTCTACATACAACGTAAAGTGAGACTTTACAAACACCCGATAGTTTTTTTTTTTAAATAGATGACCCGTTATTTCAAAATAAACAGACAGACAGACAGACAGACAGACAGACAGACAGACAGAGTCAAAGAGAATGAGAGAGAGACAGTATAGGGAAAGAGATAGACATAAAGAGATAGATATAGATATTATAGACAGAGAGTGTATAAAGAGAGAGAGAGAGAGAGGAGAAACAGAGAACAAGAGAGAGAAAGAGAGAGAGAGAGAGAGACAGAGAGAGACAGAGAGAGACAGAGAGAGGGAAGGGGGGGGGGGGGGTTGTACAAGCCGTTCACTGTGAGTCATGTCCGTATGTTCAGAATTAATGTTGTTTGTCTGAAGCTATTATATACATCTACCAACAGCTTAGTGTCATCATTTTACCGGGAAATTGTAATCCCTGTATCAGAGAGAGAGAGAGAGAGAGAGAGAGAGAGAGAGAGAGAGAGAGACAGAGACAGAGACAGAGAGAGAGAGAGAGAGAGAGAGAGAGAGAGAGAGAGAGAGAGGAGAGAAAGAGCGGCAGTGAGAGACACATAGACAGAGAGAGAGAAACACACGGAGAGACTTCTATGGCCGCTTTAATTACTTACTTACAAACTTACTAATGTTAATCAAGAACATTTTAATCCCCCCACTCATTAATGTTTTAGATGGGCGATGTAACTAACATGCAGATTCTACAGCGAAGATAGAGACCAACATGTAGCAAATAACGGTTGGAAACGAAAAACAGAACGCGGCTTCTCAGCATTAACATTTTATATTGCAAATTTTAGCTTCTGACAACTATTGTAACGGACTCGCAGAGTTAGCTGAGAAGGGTAAAAACATGAATGCTACGTGCAAAGTGGCATGGTTCTTTCCCTCCTCCTCCCTCTCCTCCTCCTCCCTCCTCCTCCTGCGTTCTCCTCCTCCCTCCTTCTCCCTCCTCCTCCCTCTTCCTCCTCCCTCCTCCCTCCTCCCTCCTCCTTCTCCCTCTTCCTCCTCCCTCTTCCTCCCTCTTCCTGCTCCCTCTGCCTGCTCCCTCCTCCTTCTCTCTCCTCCTCCTCTCTCCTCCTCCCTCTCCCTCCTCCTCCCTCTCCTCCTCCTCCTCCCTCCTCCTCCTGCGTTCTCCTCCCTCCTTCTCCCTCTTCCTCCTCCCTCCTCCTCCCCCTCCTCCTCCACCCTACTCCTCCCTCCTCTTCCTAATCCCTCCTCCTCCCTCCTATTCCTCCCTATTCCTCCTGTCTCCTGTCTCCTCCTCCCTCCTCCTCCCTCCTCTTCCCTCCTCCACCTCTCTCTTCCTCCTCCCTCCTCCATTTACCCAAGACAGACAGACATACAGACAGTCGGGAACGGGATCTTATATGACTACTTATATGATTTAAATGAGATGCTCTCCGCCATGGGCTGGGCCGGGTCAGACAGACAGACAGATAGATAGACAGACAGACAGACAGACAGTCGGGAACGGGAACTTATATGACTACTTATATGAATTAAATGAGTTGCTCCCCACCAGGAGTTGGGCGATGCCGGGCCGGGTCAGACAGACAGACAGATAGATAGTCGGGAACGGGAACTTATATGACTACTTATATGAATTAAATGAGATGCTCCCCATCAGGGTCTGGGCGAAGCCGGGCCGGGTCAGACAGATAGACAGACAGACAGACAGATTGTCGGTAACGGGAACGAGAACTTATATGACTACTTATATGAATTAAATGAGATGCTCCCACCAGGGTCTGGGCGAAGCCGGGCCGGGTCAGCTAGTGTATATATATATATATACAGACACACACACATACACACACACACACAAAAGGGCGAGTCAATAAGTAAGTCACACAGTACCGTGGGACGGCAGGTAAATGTAGTTGGTGTTTTCTACAGGTGTCATTAGGTGACAGCAACATTGAATTTTATATTCCCGTTCGTCAGGTGGCGCTAGGTGTCTCATGCGCATGCGCGGCGCATAAACAAAATGGCGACTGTACTTATGAAGTGTACAACCAAAGAGCAACATGCTGGTATTGCGGATAATTTGGCCGTGTCCAGCGTGTGCCGCGTGGTCTAGTGTTTACACACCCGCTTCACACGCCAGTGATTCGGGGTTATCAACATTATCAACATCACAAGCATTATCAATATTATCAATATCATCGACATCATCAACATAATCAATATCATCAACATTGTAAACACCATCGACATCATCAGTTGCATCCATTTCATCGACATTAGCGACATCATCAATATTCTCAATATCATTGATATTATCAACATCACCAACATTATCAACATCGCCAATATCATAAATAATGGCAACATTTTCAACATAATGAACATCATCAATATCATCAACATCATCGATATCATCGACATCATCAACATCATCAACAACATCAACATCATTGGACATCTTTGACGTCATCAATATCATTAACTGCATTGACATTATCAATATCATAAACACCATCAACATTATCAAAACCGCCAACATCAACAAAATCATCAACATTATCAAAACCATCAACATCATCAAAATTCTCAACATCATCAATATTATTAAGATCATAAATATCGTTAACATCATCAATATCATCAAGATCATCAAATCATCAATATCATCAATATCATCAACATCATCAACATCATCAAGATCATCAAGATAATCAAGATCATCAACATCATCAATATCATCAACATCATCAGTATTATCAGGATCATCAGTATCATCAAGATCATCAGTATCATCAAGATCATCAGTATCATCAAGATCATCAGTATCATCAAGATCAGAAATATCATCAAGATCATAAATATCATCAATATTAGTGTCCGCTGACACACGGCTCTCAATAGTTTTCTCCCTGTTATCCTCTGTCTTTCCTTTCGTAAATCTTTCCAGTTATCACAATATGCTTCAGCTTTTATCTTCTCATTCCATTCCATCCATCATGGCCATGCCGATAAACATGGGCGGTCATGTTTTGCCATCTCACTCGATCACCAGAGTCGTGAATCAGCTCCATATTTCTGTCTCCACCATGCCACGTGGCCAAGCCATCCCGGTATTTACTTCTCAGTCTTCCCTTTGTCTCTTCCCTTCGATCTTGCCAGTTGTCACCAAGTTCTCCAATTCATTTCTTCTCTTAACATGCCCGAAAAGTTTTGACTGTCTATGTCTAATGTCTCTAATCAGTTTACGATCTTCATTTGTTTCTTGAAGGACTTGTTCATAGGTTTTTCTGTCTGTCCATGGTACTTCTTTGCATTTTCCTCAGAAACCACATTTCCACAGCCATCAGATGTTTTTTCAGCTTGTCTGATCATTGTCCATGCTTCACATCCATACAAAAGTACAGGCTCTTTGTAGCACTTCAACACTCTTTTTCTCGTTTCAATTGATATCTTTTTTATTGGACAGTATATATTTCATCTTTGCAAATGGCTATCTTCGCAATGGCAATTCTAGTTCTAATCTCTTCAAGGCATCTCCCATCAGATGACAATTTCGCGCGGGAAATACGTACATCTTCTCATAATGTGGCTAAAATAAAATGATTATTTATTGCTTCTGATGTTTGTGATAAGTTGTCTTTGCGTCTTATGTTTGTAATAATTTGTCTTCGTGTCTTATGTTTGTGCTAAGATGCCTTTGTGTCTTAGCCTCTTTCAAAACGTTAAATTACTAAGTTTAGCTGTCCTGTCCAACTACTGTTATTGAAGTACTCAAGCGTTGTTTTAGATTGATTCCATTCACTTTGATTTTGCACTTGAGAAGACATTCTTTCTTTATAATTACCACTACTTCTGTTAATTAATTGGTTTTGCTTTGTTATTCAGACTAAGACCTTTGTGTTGACTTTATGTTGCAACTATATCTATCATTTCTTGCAACTCCGTAGACGACTAACCAAAAACGCCAGTTCATTTTGAGCCACCACAGTCATGTCTTATACAACACAGATCTTCACTTTGTAATACCATATATTCTTTCCTTGACTTCAGCTAGGCTTATTACTGATATTATAATCCTAAACCCCCCGTGCTTGACCCTGTTCTAATAGCCTCATGGGGAAAATAAACTAAGCATGCCCCTGTATTATGCTCGCAGTTTCACATTTTTAAAACTAACTCATCGTCTATCACCATTTTTAAACCAGAAAGCAGGTTCCTTACTCTTTAAGTGATATATGATTATAATAAACTTGATTCGTTTATCTCTGTGATATAATATTCATAGTTGGCTCATTAGTTTACCATCTATTACTATGTTTTCTCGTTTGATGCTTTCAGAGGTAAAATAACTCGTATGCTATTATTAAGGTTTTATAGCTGCCTAGAAAAAGTACGCGAACAATACACACCATAGTTGTATATTCTAGTCCAGCAAAATTGGGTCCCTGGTGTACTCAGCAGGTGCCATTCTCTGCTACGTAATCATCTTGATTACATTTGCAGAGATTTTGCTCTCGGCAGACAGCTCGTCTCTGTGTTCTGGTCTCGTGAATTAGATTCATGTTATGATTATACGCTTACAGTACACTGGAGCATTCTAATGTGATTCTTTCTTTATATTCTTATTCTCCCGTGCAGGCTTCCCTTCTGCCTTGGGGCGCAGAGGAATGCATTTCAATCCCAGAAGGTCAGACCACAGCAGCGACAATAACAAATTCACGAGTGTTTTATCTGATATGATGTAAGAAAAACACCATTTTCACCTCGTTCAACCTGCTTTCTCGGCCTTGGTTATTTCTATGTTGGTTCCTAAAAATAGTATCCTATCATAGTGCTAATAACAAAACTAGTGTAATACTTTCTGATGGGGCATATGTGCATATCTCGCATGAAACAGTTTTCGTGATCTGATTTTTAGCATATTGTGATTAAACATAAGAAATACAATTACATTTCCACTCCAGTTTGTCTGCGGGCTGCGGTAACTCATAGTGCTTACAGCATAACCAGTGTACTAACTTCTAAAGGAGCATATGTACACATCTCGCATGAAACATAGTCGTTGTCAAATTTGTTAGCAACCCATGGTTTTACATTAAACAGATGTCGTTGTCAAATTTGTTAGCAAGCCATGGTTTTACATTAAACAGATGTCGTTGTCAAATTTGTTAGCAAGCCATGGTTTTACATTAAACAGTTGTCGTATTCAGATTTGTTAGCAAGCTATGGTTTTGCATTAATCAGATGTCGTGGTACAGTTTGTTAGCAAGCCATGATTTTACATTAAATAGATGGCGTGGTCAAATTTGTTAGCAAGCCATGATTTTACATTAAATAGATGGCGTGGTCCAATTTGTTAGCAAGCCATGATTTTACATTAAACAGATGTCGTGGTACAATTTGTTGGCAAACCATGGTTTTACATTAAACAGATGTCGTGGTACAATTTGTTGGCAAACCATGGTTTTACATTAAACAGATGTCGTGGTACAATTTGTTGGCAAACCATGGTTTTACATTAAACAGATGTCGTGGTACAATTTGTTGGCAAACCATGGTTTTACATTAAACAGATGTCGTGGTACAATTGTTGGCAAACCATGGTTTTACATTAAACAGATGTCGTGGTACAATTTGTTGGCAAACCTTGGTTTTACATTAAACAGATGTCGTGTTACAATTTGTTAGCAAACCATGGTTTTACATTAAAGAAAAAGCCAGTCCCTAACATAAACCAGCTGAGGATATGTGAAGTGTTCGGATCAACATATTTTGTGGGTCGCGTTACGTAAAGTAAGTAAAGGACTCAGTTGGGCACTTCGTAATCCCGCGCACCGCGTTCGAAACAAATCTGCGGGAGATTTGGCAGCAGACCACCTTGCGTTAGCTTTCATACAATGGTATGAGTGCAGGTCGTTCAGAATGAAAAGCAAACTACAGAACGTAAACGTATCAAGAAATCACAAACAGCCAAAAATTCTGGGGTTGACTGGGACGTCTTGTAAGGGATATGCAACTAACTTTAAAACAATACAGAACGCTATGGAGAGGCATGATAACCAACGGCATGGGCTATGACAAGAAGGATAAATGAATCTCAGTGTTTCGTTAGGTGAAGTTCAAACCTGACAAATGTGGCATGAGTGGGTAGCGAGTACACATAAACACTTCTTTCCTGCACGGACTTAAATGACTTTACTGTCTAAGTCATGTTAGAGAGCGTGGAAACAACAGAGTGGGTCTGTTGGCTTTAAGGAGGCCAGTAGTTGGTTCACTTAGATGGACAAGGGACATTGTATGTAGACTGTATGGGAGCGAATGCAATAGTGCGTTTGAAAATATTTGCCCTCATTCAGGTTCATTATTTTTTTTGACAAGTATCTGTTATGATTTTTTTTTTTTTTGCTGTCTTATATTTACTAACATCCAAGGAGTATGTATTTTCTAGGCTCAAAGGCAACTGAAATCATGGTAAGCGGCAAAATATCTTTGATCTTTTGGTGAAAATGTATTGAATTCACGCTAGCAACTTGTTTTACTTTAATACTCATCAAAAGACGCAAGTAAAGACGCAAGGTAAAGACGCACGACATAGCCGTTCCGCTATGGGACGTATTTCTCATAAGGAAATTCCCGTACATAACGGAGAATATTCATTATTGAACATCGATGCTTCCATGTGACGGTGTAATGCGAGTATTTCATAACATGCACTTCATCTCCGACACGTAAATTATATACATGCATATAAACAAACATCGAGATCTGCTGTACAATCTCCAGAACAAAAACTTGTTTGGTTGGGTGTGCATAATGATAAGGTTATATGCCGAATCTCATCATTTCCCTCAGTTGTTTACTGAGTTAGATTTTTATACTGGGGACAAACATTTGTGAACGCACTATAGCTGACGACGCAATAACAGATAAAACGCCATAATTTATGACGCTTTGGTGAATTTAAGTGCGGTTCCAGCTAGGAGAGATGTAGGAAGAGACGAATCCGACATGTTTACAGCCAGTGTGTTTCGGGAACGATAAGCATCTGCATCATACTGCATACACTGAGCGAGACGCAGAATCTATGTGGTTGGTCGAGGTTCTAATGTGTTGATTCTCCATAAGCCATAACATTTACGCTGGTGTCGCGCGGAGGTTAGCTCAAAAATGCAATACTAATAGCTCTCAGTGTAAAACATCTACTCACCCACTCAGGAACCTAGCCTGACAAGTCGACACGAGTCAAGCAATATAAAAATAGATCTCTGTTGCCAGAAAATGCGGGTATAATTGATGTTGTTGTTGTCAGTCTGCCTGACGCCATCATGCATTTGTGTAAGGTTTACGTCCTCTATATTATTTTCAGCCGGTCTCCTTGTTCTAGGGGTTACACGACTTTCTCCGTAATCCCGTTTAGTCTCGTGAGTAACGTGACGTGCGCGAGAATCGGTAGCGTTTCTCTCCTCGTCGGTAACTTACGGGGTATGTAGGCCGGTCGCTCAGAAGGCAATGGCAAACTACTGAGCGTAATCTTGCAAAGAGATCAACAAAAGCGGAAAGATGCTGATGTTGACGGTGATGTCCTGTAAAGGATATGCAAACAAACAACAACAAAATATTATTTTCAAGGTAACGGACTATATCTACTCTTGAATAGATTTACTTTTCTAAACACGTTGCCAGAAAACAGGCTTCACGGCTTTGCGATTTCCAACTGCCATAGGATTATGCAAGTGCACAACTTGCACTCGGGGTTTCCAGTTTTTCGTCCTTATCTAGAAGGCTAGATATCAGATCTCACATCCTAAGAGATCAGGGGTGTGAGTGATGTCAGTAGATACAAATCGTTCTTGGGAAAAGTCCCAGTACATGCTGAAGAGTGTCTTAACGAACTTCAATCAAAACTATTTAACAGATAAGGTGTCCAGGGTGTGACAATCTTTCAACAAACTTGAAGCAGGAAAACTTAACGGCAATCAAAAAGACTGAAGATCGGCAAATAAATTATTTCTCGTGTAATTTTCAAACGTAAACATGATGATGACATACGAGTAATCAATCGTCGAAACACTAGCCCTTCTAATTGACCTTGCCGTGATATATCTTGTCTCGTTTGGATCTGTTGCCTTCGTTCTATTCTTTTCAGGCTCCTATATCCTTCCTACTTTGGACGTTGTCCTTTGCCATCTATATTGGCCATAATGATGTCGTCCTGCTCTTCAATATTCTTTTCAAGGTCTGGACAATTTCAATGTGCCGTTTCCCTGTTGGAATCCATGATCCGACTGCCGTAACTATTGATAAACTTCAGTCACGACTTGGCAGTACAATACATGGATTGAGCCTCAAGCAGATACTACAACATCACAGGCGCGGCTGCCCTCCAAATGCGAGCAGGATTATAAAAACAGTTCATTCTCAAACACTCCACTCATGTAAATACTCGCACACCTGCACGTACTCACACATGCACACACTAGCACTAGAAACCCGTGCCATGAATGTCGGTCACCTGCAGATAAAGCGACAACAAAGTTAGTTCTGCCGTTTGTTTGCACGTCTCATGACTCCGCATTAGACCCTCCAGAAGTTTCTCACGGAGTCAAGGACGTTATGCCAAGGCGGGTACCTTGTCATTATCAGTGCTGCACTCTACGGTTCGGGTCATCTCTTATCCTTATCCAGTTATCCATACAGAACGTTTATTTCTAGGTTGATGGTTGTTTATGTAGTTGATATAATGTATGTCTACGTGGTAGAATGTATGCGCACTTATCAACTGCCACGAAGGTCCTGTTGTCGCTATTAACAGGACTTGACATTGCAATACAGAAGACTATGAATGTATGCAGGTTCGATTGTGGGTGCATATGGCTGTGCGTGCTAGCATGCGAGTGTTTGTGTGTGTTTATGTGTAGGTATGTGTGTACTTTTCAGTGTGTTGTGTATGTGTGCGCGTGTATGGGAGTTTTTGTTTGTGTGTATGTATGGACATGTATGTGTGTGTTTGTATGTATGCCACTGTGTGCTTTCGTGTGTATGAGTGTGTGTAAGTGTACATGTGCACATGTGTCCACATGTAGAATATATATATATAGTAAAACCTCGGTCTTCGTCGATAATCTGTCTGAAAACAATCGGCGAAATCAGAAACCGACGAAATATGAGGCAATTATTTCCATATGAATCAATGTAAATCCAATTAATTCGTTCTAGACACTCCAACATACATACTAATAACACATTTTACAGTGAATAAATATAGTGTTTAATACTATTTTTCGGCCCCAGACTTGTCCGAACTCGCACCTTCGCCTTGCCTGGTAGCAATGTGCATGCCAGTGTCCCTCTTGAATTTTTTAAACCATCCTCTGCTATCCTTAAAATCACGCTCGCATACACATATGCGCGTTGAAACAGGCCCATCAATCATACATACGACATTCTCAGCTTGAAATATCGTCAGTTCACTAATGGCTTTCCAAAAATAAACAGAAGCAAGTTAAATGTTCGTAGTTAGTTAGTTAGTTAGTTAGTTAGTTAGTTAGTTAGTTAGTTAGTTAGCTAGTTGGTTAGTTAGTTAGTTAGTTAGTTAGTTAGTTAGTTAGTTAGTTAGTAAGTCAGTTACCTAGTGAGTGAGTGAGTGAGTGAGTGAGTGAGTGAGTTAATTAGTTGGTTGATTGGTTGGTTGGTTGGTTGGTTGGTTGATTGGTTGGTTGGTTGGTTGGTTGGTTGGTTGTTATCCTCATTGAACATCTGTCCATTCAGTCCATAATTGCTCGCATCCCTTAATAAGTACCTCCCTCATCATGTAGCGGTCGACGACACCAGTGTTGTGTTGGTTGACAAATCTTCGTTGACTCCCTGCATAGCGCTCATGTCTGACCTCAACCATTTTCACTTAATATTTATGCAATCTGGTCAGGGATGCAGATGTGCAGTCATTTTGCTTATTCCTTTATTCGCCTCGCCACTCTGGCAACATTCAATATATCAGCTCGGTCTATTGCTAGTCCGCTTTTTACAGCAGCCCGACCTGAAAGCCAATCAGATTACCCATGTCCTATCTGACCCTCGTGCCTTGACACAAAAATAAATCTGATTTGCATCATATCCGACATACTCAGAAACTCTACACATTGTCGGAGAACCCAACCCATCTCGATCTTCCTGAGCATACTTACTGAGTTGCTGATGAAATATGCCTGGTCTGTGTCTCCAGCCAGGCTATAGCGATAGGTCTAAATCTATATAGATTTCCAAAAAAATAGGATCTACATAAGAATGTATTTTTAAATTGGCAACCCAGTGTTGTTCTCATATATCTCGAATTTTACGCAGCTGCGACAATCGGTAGCGGTTCGCGCCACGCTGGTAACTTACGAGGATATGTGAGCCGGTCGTTCAGAAAGCAATGGCAAACTACTGAACGTAAAACTTGTCTAGTACATTAACAGCAGCTGAAAATGCTGGTGTTGACTGCAACGCCCTGTAAGAGATGCAACATTTTAAAAAAAGTACTTAAACCCAGTAATAAAAACTCCGCCGCGAGAAAACATGGTAGGGGGCTTCTGATCGTCAGAAAGCTACCCCCTTCCGCAAGTATTTAGGACCATTACACTCTTGATACTCTCTGGGGAGAGGGAGGGGCGGTCCCGTCCGGATCATGACTCCGGGCGTCTTTCCCCTGCCGTGGAGACGTTCGGACACACTAATTATCCCTGTTGTTGTGCTTGTCCCTTCGCTGTTACTATCATGTCCACCTCAAGCCCTCCCTCCATCGGTGAGGAGAGCCCGTGCAGCTTGTGCTTGCCCTTTAGCACGTGTGGTCGTGGGGAGCCAGCTTCTTCCCCAGCCACGGCCTCTATCGCCTCCACTCGTCTCGGCGATACGGCACCGCACTCTACTAGGAAGCCGGTTCTTCCTTTACATTCCTGGACCCACCTCTTGGTCTTTGCAACTGAATGAGTGCGACTTACGGACGATTACGGAGGTCGGACTTCGGTCGACATTTGCACGGGTTGAATGCACTAAGAGTCACAACCCACGCTCGTAGGAAAGGCTAAAGAGCTGACACGAAACGTTGCAAGTTCGTGGTCTTGGTTGAGAGATTGTTATTAGTCCTGCAGTTACCGCTTCCAATCATACTAGTTCCGAGACTCATCCCACTTTGGGTTCCGACAATTCCATAGCCAGCACGAGGCCTTTTCGGCTGCCTCACGCAGTTATTTCTTGGCCCGGGTTCTTGCTTGTCCTTTAATACCCATTCTCTTCAGCACATCAAACACAGAGTGGGAGACTAGACCTCTGGCGCCTACCTCCACGGCGAATAGCCTTACGGTGTACTTTTCCCGTGTAAGACCAGCTACCATGTCATCGTACTTCTCTAACTTTTACATATGCTGCTCCTCAATATTTGACTCGTACGGGACGGTCAGCTCAATCAGCGTTAGCTTCTTGGCTGACGAGGAGCTAAGTACGATGTCAGGTCGCAAGCCATACTTTCGGATTACCTCGGGGTATTTCCCACGACCCTTTAGATCTACGGTCAGTTCCCAGTCCCTCAAACCATCAAAAACAGTAGGAAGCGGCAAGTCGTCAGTTTTGCCTTACCCAAAAAAGCCCCAAAATACTGGTACTGACATGTTGCCATCTTGACAGACCATAGTCATTGTGCTTAATAAGGCATAATAACCTCTTCAAATCACAAAGGCTGGGCTAAATTGTAGAGACCATGTTTTGCACATGCAGCCTGATCCCTCTCTCGGCCTGCCTAGTTTACTCCAGAGGAAAGGTAATACAAACAGCTTCTGGGACAAGACAAACTGCAGAAGCTGCTGGATCAGCAAAGCAATTCTGTAATTTTCCGCTTGTCGGAGCTTCGATCCTAGACTAGTTGCCGACCAAGGTTTAGGGCTTGGTCTGCCCTGCCATGACTATTTAGGCTTTAGATTGCATTTCCTCGCACCAGGATAAGGCTTGTACCCTCCCAATTCCTCTCCTGCTCCAGACACCGTTGGTACAATGCTGGCTTGTCGGGTTTGGTGAGCGCCGGCCAATATTCGGCGAGAATGCAAGTAGTAGCGTCTACTGTCGTACGGTAGCTCAGCCGTATCTGACTAAGACCTCATGTAACGCATTTTCTAAAAATAGCAAAATGAAAAAAGAAATAATAAAATACGAGATCATAAAACAAATATACTATATCCTCAGTTAAAGTAGACGGGAAGACTGAATGAGACACCATCGAATTTCATTTTCTCAGCTCTATCTTTGGGTGATGCACTTAAGAGGCTCTATCAAAGAAGAAATACACTTCTTCCCTCCGCTAGCCTGGGGAACACCATTTGGACAAGGTGGAGTACTCGTAAAGCAAATTGTGCTAGCAAGAGGTGGAATGAGCTTGAGAGTCGATTGATAGATGTTGGTTATGGCAGGTGGTTGTTTTTAGCAGATTGATGAGTTGGTTGTTTGGTTGAAGAAAAGAAATGAAAATATTGACACCCATGTCAACAGAACCCTGAAATTAGCGTGTAGCCGTTGGATTGGTATAGACAGTTTTACCTCTTCTCCGTAACGAAGTATACATATAACCCAATCCGACATCACATAGAAAACCCACTCCATCACAAATATAACCCATTCCAATGCCAATTATATAACCCACTCCAATGTCACATATTTAACACACTCCAACTATATACGTATACCCACTCTAAATAAACACACATAACCAACTCCAACTTCACACACATACCACACTCCAACTCCACACACAAAACTGACTCCAACTTCACAGACATAAACCACTCCAACTTTAAACGCATAACCGATTCTAATTTCACACACATA
Source organism: Cepaea nemoralis (assembly GCA_014155875.1). Lineage (NCBI taxonomy): Eukaryota > Metazoa > Mollusca > Gastropoda > Stylommatophora > Helicidae > Cepaea > Cepaea nemoralis. The sequence goes on along the minus strand of JACEFZ010004410.1, from coordinate 73,395 downwards.
ACTCACTCCAATTTCATGCACATGACCCATTCAAACTGCACATACACGACCCACTCCAACTTCACACACATAACCCATTCCAACTTCACACACATAACCCATTCCAACCTCACACACATAACCCGTTCCAACTTCACACACAATCAGAAGCAATCTATCTAAAGACTGACACAGTATCACAGCTGTCTGAGAACACAACAGTTCCAGCTGTCTGGCTGTATCAATCATCCGCTTGTTATTCAAGCGCGTGGTGTTTACTGCAGCGAGTATAGTCGTTACAGTTTTATTATCCCTACCTTGTGTGGATACTTGTGTAACTGGTGAGTTAACTAATATAGTGCCCACGGATAATATATCGCCGCATGTGATTCCCCATTTAAACAGAAGGGAGATAATCTCCATACTAGGGTCATCGTTGGGTTATTTGTTTTGTTTCGTAGCATCTTACGCAATTTTAATGATCAGTGAATAGAAATTTACACTATAATACTTGTTCATTTGATTGTGTACATGTTTGGTCCAAACCTACTTTTTGCTTGCACTGAATCAGTCAAGTTAGGAGATTCAGAACCATCCTATCTTCAGTACATAGATGGTACTGGATTATTGTATTACGATAATAAAGATGATGATTACGATTATTATAATATTTTAAAATTGTTGTTTGGTGTTCGCTCGCTTTGAAATCAAACCTACCTTTTACCAATGTCCCTAACCATCAGGTTAGGCCATTCCGATTTATGGTGTACTTGTAATTTACGTCTCCAAGTAAAGGACGAGAAGTCAACATTTTAGTCCAGCTGACCGGTGTAGGGGTTGAACCCGCTACCTCTTCTTCTACACACCGAAAGTTCAAGAGCTAGCGGTCGTATCCATTATAATGTTGATGTTTATGATCGTAAAACATTTATACAAAATATACTACGGATATGTCATGTGAACATCGGCATTATTCAACATAATCCCTATCAACTTGTACGGCTTTATGCCAGTGCGAACAATGCATATATTCCGTTCCCATTCCACATGTTGACTTGATCATGTAGCCATTTCTTCACTTCATGAATCACTCGTCCATCATCTTTAAACTTTGTCCCACGGAGTGCATCTTAAGTGGACTAAACTGATGAAAATCAGAGGGTGAGAAATCTGGCTACGGGTGGATGGGGTAGTACAGTCCAACCCAATTTGGTGATTGCTTCTCGTGTTGCCAGACTTGAGTGAGGGCGGGTATTGTCGAGAAGGCGACACGGGTCTGTTGGATTCTTGTGCGGCCGAACTCTCCGAAAACTTTGATTTAATTATTTCATTATCTTAATGTAAGCTTGCAAACTGATTGTCTCTCCACTTGGCATAATATCCACAAGAATCACACCTTCAATGTTCCAAAGGACAGTGATCATGACCTTTCCAGCTGATGGAGTTGTCTTGAATTTCTTTCTTCGTGGTGACTGAGGTTGATGCCACTCAATTGACTGTCTTTTTGATTCATGTTCAAAATGATGTGTCCAGGTGTCGTTAGCCTGTAACGATTTTAGCCAAAATGTTCTCTCCATCAGCATTGAAACGCTCCACAATTCAGAAGAAGTTGCTGTCCTATGCAATAGGTGGTTATTTGTGATACTTCCAGGAACCGATCTTACGTATATCTTAGAAAGTCTGAGAGTCTTTGTAACTGCGTTTGCACTGATTGAAAGCTGTAAGGCCAACTGTTGAGCAGTGACTTGCCTATCAGTAAAAATAATGCCATCAGAGCCTTTCACCATTTCTGCGTAGATGACTGTGGCAAGACTTCCACAGCGCGGCCGATCAAGCAGCTCCGTATCTCCACTTCTTGATTCTTTGATTCTCTAACCCCAGCGACTGACTGTACTCCTGTCGACTACAAAACTTCCACACACATCACATACACACTTGTGAATGTTCACAACAGATTCCTTCTCTGCAACGAGAAATTATATCACGATTCGCTGCTTATAACGCAAATTGCTAACACATTCTATTTCAACAGTTTAGGTTTAGGGCAGCCATATTATTTGGCACGTTGGGTTGCAATTTGGTTCTGCACACAATCAGCATATTTCATAATTTAAGTATGCAAAATGCCCTGCTTATGTCTTCATTATTAGCTAAGAAAAACGATGTGGAGCATTACTTTCTGAACGCCCCTCGTAGTGATACTATTGACAGGTTTTCTCAGTGTGTGACAAATACACTTTCTCCACCTCGTGATTCATTGTATGTATCTAGTTCTCTACAAGAGCTGCATAAAATACCGAGAGACTAGAAATTGCTTAGAAAATCGGAAACAGCCAATACATAATGTGACTGAACGCGATGTCCTATAAAGAACATGCAACTATCTCAACCGGAAAATTTGCAAATTATGAGGAGCTGGCAGGAAACAGAGAAGTGTTTCCGAGGCGAATGTTGCGAACACCCTGGAGTGCCAGAGTAATAACAATTACATGGAAGAGGCTCAGGAAAGTAGAACCTTGTGTACACTTATAAGAAAAAGAATGAAAAGACGAAGAATGTCCTTTGGTCATCTAATAATATGAAAAAATTGGAAAATGTGACGCCAGGAGAGTTCAGCGGTAGAAAAGACAGGGGCAGATTAAAAGAAATGGTCATAGATTGCCTAAGACAGTGGCATGGAGGAATAACAACAGTAAAATTGATCCAGAACACCAGAGACATAGATCTGTGGACATTGTGAAGATTCATGAATGCGTACGCTATTTGACAGGGCACATTATGATGATGATGATGAAGGTAAGAAATATTAAAGACAACAAAATATGAACACGTCATGCTTGAAAAGAGCGGTTATTTTACAGCGGCTGTGTTGACAAAAATCATATCTTTTGTGGAAGTATGAAGCGTTTCGCCGTTGGAGAATGCACACTCGCGCTAACAAAAACACGGTGAAATGTCTTTTTGTGCCCCGTGGAATGTTTCAAGATAGTTGTATTCAAAAGGTTAAATGGTGAGATCCACTGTGCTTTGTGTCGACGTTATTCCAAAGCCCTCTTAGATTAACAAAGAAGTCAAAAGAACATCCATTCGTGCTGACGATGTGAAACATTTGAATTAAATAATGCATAGGAAATATAGAAATAGTTTACTGAAAACAAAAATAATCTCTGATTTTCTGTATGACATCTCTGGGCATCTCTTGAGTCATACTGGGAAAATATTTTGCAAAATTCTTGAAAAAAGATTACGAACTACTTTAGAACCCCAGCTAAGCGAAACGCAGCTTGGATTTAGGAAAAACAAAGGATGCACAGACGCCATTTTTGCTCTTAGACAACTTACAGAAAAATCAATCGAATTCAATGAAACACTCTACTTAGCCTTTGTCGACCAAGAAAAGGCATTTGATAGGGTAGATAGAAACAAGCTGTTGGAAATCCTTAGACAATATGGAGTGAGTACACATCTAACAAACCTATGTAGAAGTTTATACAACAACAGTGAATGCATAGTGAGAGCAACTGGAGGACACTCAGAACCCTTCACCATAAGATCTGGAGTACGACAAGGTTGTGTCCTGTCCCCTCTCTTGTTCATAACATATATAGACAACATATGTAAAGAAACCAGCCAAGCAGAGACAACAAGAATACCGCATGACGAGAACACAGAAGAAGAACCATCTGCAAATCTAACCATTAGAGAACTCCTGTTTGCGGACGACCAAGCACTAATAGCAAAATCAGAAGCTGAATTACAAGACCACATGAATAGTCTAAACGAAATGTGTAGGGAACATAACATGAAAATTAGCACAAGCAAAACAGAGGTAATGACTATAACTAAAGAAGAACAAACAGCAACAATTCACCTAAACGAACATACCTTGAAACAAGTAAAGAGCTTCAAGTACCTAGGAAGTATAATACCATCAAATGGCAGATCAGAAGACGAGATCGAAAATAGGTGCAATAAGGCAAATCAACTCATTGGACAAATGGCACCAATACTAAAAACAAACATGTATCAATAACTACTAAGAAAGCACTTTACAACACAATCTTCCTACCAACTCTGTGCTACCAATGCCAAACCTGGACAATGACAGAAAAAGAGAAAAGAAAAATCACAACAACAGAAATGAGGTTTCTGAGAAGAATACTCAACGTATCAAGAAGAGATAAGATCAGAAATGAAGAAATCAGGACTAAAGTGGGGGTTAAAGCTGCTCTAGATTTCATTAGAAAGCAGCAAGTCAAATGGTTTGGCCATGCAAGTAGGCTACCAGTCAACAGCATGCCACAACAAGCAATGATGTACAGACCAGATGGAAACAGAGGAAGAGGCCGACCACGTAAACGTTGGACGGAGGGAATAACAGAATCCATGGGAATGTCGATATATGAAGCCCATAACCGGGCACTCTCACGAAGTTTATACTTCACCTCGACACCGCAAGGTACAAGAGGAACATGATGAGATGAGATGAGATGACATCTCTGGGCTATGTTACATTTGTATTTCATTGATATTGCCACTGGGTGAATATCATCACGCTGTGGCTTGTCGACTGCAGAGGTTTGCTTCTAAGGTAACAACGATATTTGCATGTCCTTCTAAATACATAGCCACAGTTATTGTTCCAGTGCATTATTCGTTTATTCATTTTAAATGACATATCGATGTGCTGACGCCGAGGTAAGGGGTTCAACCCCTAGACCTGACAGTTAAACTAAAAGGTTGACTTCTCGTCCTTGACTTGGTGACGTAAATTGCAAGTACCTCTGAAGTTGGAGTGGGTACGCCTGATAGAGAGGGACACTGGTAATAGGGGAAGCTAATCCACACGGAAAATTCAGTCCAATGCTACTAGAAGTAGTGTGTATGGACTACGCTTGAGTTTAAAGCAAGCTAGCGCTAAAATAAAAATGAAATATACCTGTGCAGTATACACCTGACGAGATGCAGCAAAATATGCCAGGCAAGAAATCGTGCAATATTTTGTTTATGACTTCCGTGTTTAAATTCACTAAAGTAATACATTGTTCTAAAATTAACACCTAAATCCAAATAAAAACACAAAATATGGCGGAGAATCTCAACGGTTGTAAAAAATACACGAAGGCTGACTCCTATGGGAAGTTCTCATGTGTTTTTAATGCTTCTTGTTTGTTATTCCGTTGATGAAGACTTCGGTTGAACCATTCGCCTTTAGCTGTGTGTGTTCCTCCATTTGTCGGGGTTCAGAGTCATGTTTTCTGTTTGTATTAGGCCCAATTCTAACCAGTCTGTATGTGATAACAAGCGCCGTGGCGAAGGGAGTTATAAACGCATTCGTAATCCCGCGTTTGACACATAGCTGCAGACGATTTGGAAACAGACCGCCTTGCGCTGGTTTATCATACAATGGAATGAGCGTCGGTCGTTCAGACATTCTGAACGTAAAATTGTCTAGTAATCACAAACAGTAAAATATTGCTGGGGTTGACTGTGACGTCCTGTAAAGGACATACAGCTAGCTGTATGTGAGGTTCTGAATGACATGCCCGATGACATACCAGTCTTGTACATTCCGATGGTTTCTCAGAATGGAGAGGGAACAGGAGCTCATCACTACATACACATGGTTCTCTGATACCGGGATCTCTACACGATACTCACAAAGGCAGAATGTCAGGCGGGCATAGACCTGCACAATTCTTAACCCTTTGAAAATAAAGTTCGTTCATTCGTTCGTTCATTCGTTCGTTGGTTCACTCCAACAGATGCAAGTTATTTTCGAGGCGTAGGAGAACTGAATGCAACTGCATCGGATTCATAGCTGGCACTCATTTCTCAGAAGGATTCACCTGCCAACCAAACAAGAAATACTTAAATGTTTCTTCCACTTGCTGGAGATCCTCCATGGCGAAGTGCTTATGCCGAAGTGGTTACGTCGAAGTGGTTACGCCGAAGTGGTTACGCCGAAGTGGTTACACCGAAGTGTTTACTCCATGTGGAGGTCACGGTTCCAACAAGTCGGCTGCTGACATCAACCCCTGGTGTGTTAAATCGAGTGCACCCAGAATTCAGTATTTAAGGGTTTTGTTATCGGTCGTACACCTTCAGCCAAGTCTATTGTGTCTTGCGTTGAGGGATATTCAGAGAACAGAAGTGTCAAAACCAAGATCAGGGTGCGAACTTTGAAGGAGAAGTGGCGATACGTCGCGTACGTATCACGACCTATCCTTCTGTTATAACAAAGAAAAGAATATTAACTGATTTAATGCCAAAGGATATAATATATCGCCAAATATGACCTCCCATTTGTACAGAAGAACGTTATATTATGATATTAAGATCATCGCGTTATTTGTTTTGCATAGTGTTGTGCCGCAATTCCAATGCATCAGTGAAAGGAAACGTATATGATAAAACTTCTGCATTTGATTGTTCACCACGTCAGGTCCAACCCTACTTTTTGTTTGGCTGTGTATCATTTAATGAAGACGAAGAAGAAAATTAGTGTTTGAAAAGATATAAATACGGAGATTCTCAAAAGGGGATGACCAGCCGTTGTGAGCTAACCATATATAATTGCACAGTTTGAGGAAGCACACACTGCCACCGATGAACTGTCCATATTAAACACCACAGTTGAAAGTTACTTGCAAGTCCTTTACAGGATGTTTGCATTCAACCCCATGATATGTTGGCTCTTCGTGAATTTCTAGCCAATTTACCATTCAGTAGATTGTTATTACTTTCTGTACGACCAACGCTAATTTCATAAACTACGGGAACAAGTGTGAGGCAGCCAGATTATAGATTTCAATGTCAGAAATCTGGCATCTCCACGAAGCTGATAATGATTACCTTCCTACATATCTCTTGCTTGGTGTGGACTGTGTTTGAGACTAATAATCATTTGTGTGGGAGATGAGGGTATCACACATCAAAGGAGAAGCAAGGCACACACTTCCCTCTCCTATCCTACTTGACACCCTTGGGCAAAGTGGCGTACCCGTTTGTCACCCCAAACCAATATAACGTCAAATCAATCGAGCAGGTAGTGGAATGAGCTGAGGAGCAGCCGACAGGTGGAGATAATCAATGGGTGTTTCTACTGCATCAACTACTGAACCATCTGAAGATTACACAAGGTTTCACATTATCTGGAAAAAAAATTTATAACTCCTTGTTGTTCTTCCAGGGTGCAAGTCGGTAGTGGCTTAATCATTTGGTAATCGCTATTACGCATGCGCAAGTTGCTTGATCCTCACGCCCCCTACATGGTCAGAGTCTCCACCTAGCGACGGTGGACTGGGGATATCAATGTAAAAGCAATGGTTACTGTCACGAACCAGTATGAGCTCTGCCGAGAAGGAAGGCGACGAGATTCTTCCATCTCTGCCGAAGCTTAGAAAACAACAACCACAGGCAACATGTAAATAGAGACATTTAGAAAAGGAAATTCTCTTGCAAGGGAAAAGTTTAGTACAAGACACGTCATTAGATTACGAGCACTCATTAAGTACCTATTCCACTAGTAATGCCATAATCTCTGCCAAGAGGTAAGGCGATGACATTCTTCCATCTCTACTAAAGCGTAGAAAACTACAACAGCCACAAAAATCATGTACAGAGAGACATTTAGAAAAGGAAGTGCTTTTACAAGGAACAAGTTTTGCACAGGCAGGTCACTCGATTAGGACCAATCAATAAGTACCAACTCCGCCGGTAAAGTCATGAACACGGTAGTAGGTGGAGGTGATGCCTGGGCTCGTCGTTGGTGATAGTGAGGGGACACTGTCCACCTCCTCCTCCTTGCTGTAGGCCTTCACAATATGATGGCAGACTAATCACAAACTAATCACAGACTTCACATCACAGACTAATGGCAGGAAACTGCTACGGGATTTTTAATAACATATGAACACATCTATTCTTTGGACATGCCATTGGATTATGAACAATCAGTATGAACATAATTATTGTCAGGACAAGCGATTGGATTACGAACAATCACGATTAAAATAATTATTATCAGGAAAAGCGATTGGATTACGAACAATCACAATTAACATAATTATTATCAGGACAAGCCATTGGATTATGAACAATCACAATTAGCATAATTTTTATCAGGACAAGCGATTGGATTACGAACAATCACAATTAACATTATTATCAGGACAAGCCAATGGATTATGAACAAATAAAATTAACATAATTGTTGTCTGGACAAGCCACTGAATTATGAACTATCAATATGAACAATCAATATTTCTGAAAGTCACAACCTGAAAGTTAGTGTAAGTAAAAGAAAGATAAAAGACCCCTTCACATACCGTAAGACGCATTGGTATATGGTGCTAGACCCGTGTTTGTATAGACCCACCGGTACTAGCTGAGTGATGGCATCGGTATCACATCCGGCAGCCTTAACTTCCCACGACATTTCCGGGGGCTCATATTAGACTGGGACGACCTGGGAGCCCGAGCCAATCTTAAAACATCTGCCTCGATACGCAATTAAACCCATGCTCACCGCACCGACAGGCGAGCGTCTCGCCCGTACGCTACTGCGACTACCATATAGTTGTGTGAGAAATCTAAATTTGTGCACTAACTGCCTCCAGTTGCACTGGTACAAATATGTCCTGATCACGTGATTAGTCTTGCCAGTAACTCAATACTGGTGTTATTTGATCATGGACATGTTTGTTGCATCATGAATGCTTCTCTGGCAAGTGTGATCCTAGATCTTGTTTCACGAGGCATCCTTATTTAGTGATGTGACCCAGACAAGGAAACATCTGCACTTACTCACTTGCCCTTTCCTCTCTCACAATACGAGGGCAAGTCATTGCAGTAACAGGAAACTAACTATGGAAGAGTATGGACAGCGGACATTCTTATTGCAGGATATAAACTAGCCCATGTTTGTGTTGGGATGGTCCAGCAGCTTGTGCATACGTAACAGCCGTTACCAAATGGCTGAGTCACTATCGACTTGCAACGTGGAAGATCAACGCGAGTTATTGGGGTTTTTCGTTTGTTTGTTTTCCTTTTCTATTTTATTTATTTATTTATTTATTTATTTATTTATTGGTTCAGAGAGTGTGAAACCTTGTGTAATCTTCAGATGGTTCAGTAGTTGATGCAGTGTAAACTCTCATTGATTGTCTCCGGATAAGAAAACAAATCCAAGACGCATGAGTCGGCTTGTAAAGTCATAATGACCATCTTTAGGGATATCAAGGGACCTATATTATTGTATTTCCAGCAAATGGGTGAAACTGGGGCCAATTCTCATTACATTGACGCGCTAGTCAACAAACTGAAGTCCGCAATACGATTGAAACGTCCGGGATTTCTTCGAAAAGGAGTATAGTTTCCGAGGCATCTATAAATAATTTAATATATCATTGCTTTCCTTATCAGCATTGATCATAAGGGTCGATGACCGCATCCACTGCTTCTATAAAGAAATCATCTTGCTACTATCACCGACCTTGAACCCATACCCAACAACTACCTGTCAGCTGTAAAACAGCTCATCAATATGCTTCACGTTACTATGTTTCACCTGACCCTGGATGAAGGATTGAAGGGCACCGCAACTTGCCCATGGAAGTTCCGCAGTTGGCACAAGAAAGGGAAATGCTAAGGTTTTCCTTTGATACGAGATAACAACTACCTGCTATTGGGTTACATATGTGAAGTTAATACGACTTTACGCAAAGAAGAGATAAACATACAAGCATAGTAATGTATCAGAAGATATTGGTACTGAATGACTCTTACAGAAGGTGAAAAGGCCACAAGAATAATGTACATCTCGTACTATATATATATATATATATATATATATATATATATATATATATATATATATATATATATATATATATATATATATATATATATATATATATATATATATATAAAAGGCAATTTGTATCCGGATGTCCTTTATGCGTTTGCAAACGGTCCATCCGATTGAGATGAAATTTTCTACATGCTTTCTTTTCATTCCCGTGCAGCAAACTGTCATATTTTGATTAGTGTACAGTCAGCTATTTACTTACTAAAATTTAATATTTAAATTTACATTATCATTTATATATAGCGAGGGAACTTAACTTAAGAAAAGTTATTTCAAGGGGCTTAACTTTTAATAGCATTGCTATATATGTTATCGTCATATTGTTGCATTGTTTTCAAAGATTGATTAACTCTTTGTCTGCAGTTATTTACAGGCATATGAGGTATAATAAATAATGATATAATCTTTAAGGCATTTTCAAAGTTTTCATAAAAATAATGCATCTATTTAAATAGTGAAAATTTTCTAACTCATCTTTTTATGCTTAAAGAAATAATCTACAGTCATGTAGGTGATTAAAAACAGTTTCCATTAAAAATAATGGATGGTGTGTGGAAGGACATTCTTAAGTTAATTTTTTTTTGTTATATGAATTTAATGACACGCTCCCCGCCAGGAACTGGGCGAAGCCGCGCCGGGTCAGATAGATAGACAGACAGACAGACAGATAGTTGGGAACGGGAGCTTATATGACTACTTATATGAATTAAATGAGATGCTCCCCACCAGAGGCTGGGCGAAGCCGGGCCGGGTCAGACAGACAGACAGACAGATAGTCGGGAACGGGAGCTTATATGACTACTTATATGAATTAAATTAGATGCTCCCCACCAGGGACTAGGTGAACCGGGCCGGGACAGACAGACAGACAGACAGACAGACAGACAGGCAGACAGGCAGGCAGACAGACAGACAGACAGACAGACAGACAGACAGACAGAGATAGATAGATAGATAGATAGATAGATAGATAGATAGATAGATAGATAGATAGATAGATAGATAGATAGATAGATAGGATAGATAGATAGGATAGATAGATAGGATAGATAGGTAGGATAGATAGATAGGATAGATAGATTAGATAGGATAGATAGATTAGATAGGATAGATAGATTAGATAGGATAGATAGATTAGATAGGATAGATAGATTAGATAGGATAGATTAGATAGGATAGATTAGATAGGATAGATTAGATAGGATAGATTAGATAGGATAGATTAGATAGGATAGATTAGATAGGATAGATAGATAGGATAGATAGATAGGATAGATAGATAGGATAGATAGATAGGATAGATAGATAGGATAGATAGATAGGATAGATAGATAGGATAGATAGATAGGATAGATAGATAGGATAGATAGATAGGATAGATAGATAGGATAGATAGATAGGATAGATAGGATAGATAGATAAGATAGGATAGATAGGATAGATAGGATAGATAGATAAGATAGGATAGATAGATAGATAGATAGATAGATCCCCACCAGGTACTGCGCGAAGCCGGGCCGGGTCAGCTAGTAATAGATAAAGGTAGGGCTTAAGATATTCACTGCAATAGCGGTATTTTGTTTGTCGCTCTCTCGCTTTGAACCCAAGCGTAATCCATATACGTGCTAATACTGGTAGTTCACTAGAGTGAATTTGGGTGTAGATTATCTTTCTCTGTTACCAGTGTCCCTCTCCCTTAAGCGAATCCACCCCGACTTCAGAGGAATTTGTAATTTACATTCGCAAGTCAAATGTTTAGTCAAACTGACCGATGTAGGGGTTGAACCTGGTAAATCAGCATCAGCACACCGGATGTTTAAGAACAAACGCTATTATCTATTCGGCCTCCCAGTTGTGGTAAAATGTGTTAGCTTTTATATATTATATGCCACGGCATAATGATCTTGGATGTCCAGTGTCATGCCATATAATTCCTTCGCATTTCTTCTATCGCCAGTATAGTCCATTAGGACATAGCCCATTAACTCACTGTCGCTCTACCTTTGTATGTTTTGTTATCTCCTGCAGCTCAATCCAAGTCTTGCCTATAATAGCCATTTTTGTCTCTAATTCTCTTCTTTGTGTTTTAGGTCTGCCTCTATTTCGCTTGCTCTGGAGGCTCCCGAGAAAGGATCTTCAAGTTACATTAATATAAGCTTGTGTCAATTGGTGACCCATCCAGCCTTAGCTTCTTTGCCTCGCCCCTGGATACTCTGGAATCTGTCTAGTTCTCGCCACATTATTGATTCTGCCATACCAGTTTAGTAGTCTAGTTACCGCAGACACCAGCTTATGACTGCTTGTAGTGTCATTGGAATCATTTTAGCTGTTAACCATTTTTCTGGTCCACACAACAATACAGAGATACCGTTTTTACTGATTCAGCGCCAAACAAAAGAGTAGGCTGGGACCAAACAAGGTACACAATAAAACGAACAAGTATTATAATGTAAATTTCCATTCACTGAACATTGAAATTTCAGAAGCTACCACCAAACAAAACAAATAACGCGACAACCCTACTACGGTGATATATCGAACTTCTGTCAAAATGAGAAGTCACACTTAGCGATATATTATCCTTCTTCACTGAATCAGTTAAGGTCATTTGGTTACTAGAAAACATCACCTCAAGAAGGACTTGACCCACTCTGCAACCGAACCAGAGTGCCTCACTTGCACTAGCGCCATCCCGGTGAAAAACACCACCTTATGAAAATGACAAAGAAAACAAACCAATAAAACACATCTAAGCATTGAGAAGGTCAGGGTGAACTTCTGGCTATGCCTTCTGTACCTGCTGTCATGAAACGTGAGAATTTTGAAGTTTTACTATCAGTTGCGGAAAAGCAATTCACTGTGTTATGATTTCTGGTGAATATCTTCAAAAGCTATATGTAAACTCAACCTGCTGTTTTGAAGTTGTTTTGTGCATTCTTGGCTGAATGTAAGCATGTTGACTTTAAGTTGCATGGAGATGATATAGCATAGTGCACCCTATTTTTTAAATGTGATTACTTGCCAAAACAATGGTTCGAATTTGATTCCCACACGATGAAAAATTACTTTTGAAGACCAGTGAATTTCTGGGGTGAACTAAATGTCATCAAAATTGAAGTTAAGGTTAGTTAATAACCATTACAGGATGTTACAATCGATTCCAGCATTTTTATTGGACTGTTTGCATTCCTGTCCAAGTTAACGTTAAGTAGTTTCCCATTGTGACGTGCGTGAGAATCGGTGGCGGTTCTCTCCGCGTCGGTAACTTACGGGGTTGAGTTGAGTTAATAACCGACATCACTGCACTCAGGAAATTCCCATACGTGCTCCGTCCCCTCGTTCAACAGCCAGCGAAGAGTCATACTACTAATCGTTCCCACCGCTATCTGATTAAAGGTTCTACTGGTCTTCCGTCTCAGTTTTGAGATTCTTCCAGAACTCCTGCCGATCCCCCGCAATCTAATTCTTTCCACATATGGGTTCTATCTTTGTGTGATGGGCTTAAGGTGCTCTATCAAAGAAGAAATACTTCTTCTTCCCTCCGCTAGCATGGGGAACACTATTTTGGCAGGGTGGAGTACTCGTAAAGCAAATTGTGTGAGCAAGAGGTGGAATGAGCTTTAGAGTGGATTGATAGATGTTGGTTATGGCAGGTGGTTGTTTTTAGCAGATTGGTGAGTTGGTTGTTTGGTTGAAAACCAAAAAATATAAATGAAAATATTGACACCCATGTCATTAGAGCCCTGAAATTGGCTTGCAGCCATGGCAAAAGTAGCCTTTAGCAAGATGAAAAACATACTGACCAATAAAAAGATGTCAATTGAAACGAGAAAAAGAGTGTTGAGATGCTACATAGAACCTATACTTTTATATGGATGTTAAACTTGGACAATGAGCAGTCAGGCTGAAAAACATCTGATGGCTGTAGAGATGTGGTTTCTGAGGAAAATGCAAAGAATACCACGGAAAGCCAGAAAGATCAATGAACAAGTCCTTCAAGAAACAAATGAAGATCGTAAACTGATTAGAGACGTTAGACGTAGACAGTCACAATTTTTGGGGCATGTTATGAGAAGAAATGATTTGGAGAACTTGGTAACTGGTAAGATCGAGGGGAACAGACCAAGGGGAAGACCTAGAAGTAAGTACCTGGATGGCTTGGCCTTGTGGCACGGTCGAGACAGAAACACGGAGGTGATCCATGACTCTGGTGATCGAGTGAGATGGCAGAACATGACCGCCCACTCTTACCGGCATGGCACATGATGGATGGATGGATGGGTTCTCAATCTGTTCCTCCGCCTTCTCCACCTCGGATGGGATATGTGAGCCGGTCGCACAGAAAGCAATGGCAAACTACTGAGCGTAATCTTGCCAAGAAATCAACAATCAGCTGAAAGGATATGTCAGCCCTGTAAAGGATATGCGAACAACAACAAAAAAACAAAAAGCTTTCCGAACGACGGGTACTCATACTTTTGTACGAAAACAAACGCAAGCCGGTCTGTACTAAATCGCCCACAGCTGTGTTTCGAACGAGGTCTGTGGGTTTGCGAATTGCGCCCCTAACCCATTTGCCGGCACAAATGGAAAGCAGACAATTGTCATACATTTCTTGCACTTTTGTGATAAGGAAAGGAATCGAGAATGGTAAATGATCACCCCGCCTCATATATGGTAGGCTAAAATATGTGAAGGTATAGCATTGCGCATCCTAACTTCACTATTTGTTAGTGGACTTCCTTTTACTGTATATAAATAATTCTTGCAGGTGTTTCTCGAACAACGTTCCTGCAATGTATTCTTCTTCCTCTTCTTCAGCGTTCCGAGCCATTGAGGTTCTTTGCTGCAGATACAATCTGTCTCCATTCGTCTCTCTGGTTGACCTTCTCTTGCCAGTCGTTGATTCCAAGTGCGTGTAGGTCTGTATATATATATGTGTGTGTGTGTGTATATATATATATATATATATATATATATATATATATATATATATATATATATATATATATATATATATATATTATCTCTCCACCGTCTTCTTGGTCTACCTCGGTGTCTACGGTCATTTATTTCCTGAGTGTAAGCGAGTTTTGTTTCCCTATTATCTTTCATTCTTTGTATATGCCCCAGCCATTGTAGTCTATTAGCCTTCATGATGCCAGTGATTAGCGGGGACTTAAACAGATCATAAATGTCTTTGTTACTTCTTATTTTCCACTCTCCACTTTGTGTATCCCTAATGGGTCCAAAGATGCGTCTTAAAACTTTGTTCTCAAAGGTTTGTTGCAAGTCTTCGTCCCCTTCCGTTGTACTCCAGGTTTCAGAGCCATACAGCACAACTGGTCTGATCAGTGTTTTGTATATTGTGATCTTGGTGTTACGAGATAGCGCCTTTGATTTTAGTAGATGTTGTAGTGCATAGTATATCTTATTTCCAGAATTGATTCCAGCTTTCCAGCTTGTATTTCTTCTCTTATGATGTTGGAGCAGTTGAAGATTGTACCCAGGTATATGTATATTGCCCAATGAAATAATTATTGTTATTATTTTATTTTTTGCGCTTCCTTGCTTTGAACTCAAGCGTAGTCCATACACACTACTTCTAGTAGTTCAGGACTGAATTTTGCGTGTGGATTAGCTCTCCCTATTACCAGTGTCCTTCGCCATCAGGTGAACCCACTCCGACTTCAGAGATACTTGTAATTGACGTCCCCAAGTCAAGGACGTGAAGCCAACATTGTAGTCCTACTGTCCGGTATAAAGGTTGAATCCCTTACATCGCCATCAGGTGAACCCACTCCGACTTCAGAGATACTTGTAATTGACGTCCCCAAGTCAAGGACGTGAAGCCAACATTTTAGTCCTACTGTCCGATATAAAGGTTGAATCCCTTACATCGTCATCAGGTGAACCCACTCCGACTTCAGAGATACTTGTAATTGACGTCCCCAAGTCAAGGACGTGAAGCCAACATTTTAGTCCTACTGTCCGGTATAAAGGTTGAATCCCTTACATCGGCATCAGGTGAACCCACTCCGACTTCAGAGATACTTGTAATTGACGTCCCCAAGTCAAGGACGTGAAGCCAACATTTTAGTCCTACTGTCCGGTATAAAGGTTGAATCCCTTACATCGTCATCAGCAGGCCGGTTGTTTAAGAACACGCGTTTTTATCCAGTCGGCCATGCTGACATGTTATTGTTATATAATTATTATTATTTTATTATTTTTATTATTATCCTCTTCTTTTTCATAATCGTCATCGTCATCAACATTATAATTGTATTATTATTATTATTATTATTATTATTATTATTATTATTATTATTATTGATGTTATTAAATTTACTTCTCTTGCTTGTGTTGCTTGAGGTCTGTGGCCTCTTGTTTCCTGTCCTTGTATTACTTCTATTCAAATTGATCCGCCTTCTGTACTTCTTCCTCTTCCCTTTCTTATTCCTCTCCTGAATGGCCTTTCGCAGCACCTCTTCCTCTCTTTCTTCATCCATTACGCAGTTCCTTTTCTTTTTGCTCTTTCTTTCTTTCTTTCTTTCTTTCTTTCTTTCTTTCTTTCTTTCTTTCTTTCTTTCTTTCTTTCTTTCTTTCTTTTTTAATTTCTCCTCTTCCCCAACATCAAACTCCTTGTGCACTTCGTCCGTTTTCTCTTTATTTTTTTCGGCTCCTCCCCTCCACCTCCTAAACCTCTTTCTGCTTTATTATTATTATTATTATTATTATTATCATCATCATCATCATTGTCATCATCATCGCTATCATCATTATTATCGTGATTCCATAAAACTGGTTAATATTCTTCTCTTCTAATGTTAATCACACATACTAATGTTTACAGGCAGTTTAGAAACAAGCGAACATACTTCATTGCACCGGGTTTGATCTCACACAGCTCTGTCTCTATTTGCAGAATGGCCTGATGAAAGCGTAACAAAGATCACACACTCTTTGGCTCCAAGTACGACTTCCAAGGAACTCCAGAAACTGACAATTGTAAACCCAGAGACTCTAAACGAACTCACTGCCTTCGGAGCACGAGACGTATGCTTGACCAGTTCCCACGCGAAGTGGCCAATCAGACTATCCTGCACTCTGAAAGTCATGAGTTCGTATTTGGTCAGCGTCGTTCTGACCAAGAGTGTAGTTTTCTTAGAGACTCCTGGGGGTTATCGCTGGAGATACGGAGTTCGGATTTTGTGCGATTGTCTCAGCAGCCGGTTTACTGTTTCCTGGAGAAAGATACAGCCGAGTGGGTAAAGCCCGGTGCAATGAAGTCTATCCTCTCTGCTTTAACTCTGTAATTATAGACTAGAAAGTCTCTATCTGAAACTTATGTCTGTTTTATTTCTCTAGTTCCCAGAATGGTATCATCCGCCTTCTTTTGATTGGCTGCCTTTGTCTGACACTGACTCTGACACAAGTCCTGACTCCAAAAGATGCCAAGGATATTCTGATGAAACATAATGAGTACAGGAAACAAGAGTCCGCGTCAAACATGTATCTAATGGTGAGTAGAGAATTATGAAAATTACTTCTTTAAACTGCCATTCTACATCCCTATAAGGCTGTGTAATGTTGGCTTATTTTCAGTGTACAGTGAAATTATTATGAGATCTACAGAAAATACGCCAAGGATATTGGTTGGTGGACATAAGACAAATAACTTACGTTATGCTAAGCCGAGTCCCTTGGGTTCCAGGGTCTGGCCATCACTCGCCACCTGCTCGTGGAGGCGAGGTCTCGGAGGTTTGACGCTGAGCCGCCAGCGTCTGCAGCCTACCTTATGCCAGACGTATTGGTTACTCATTCCTCTGGAAAACACAAGGCTAGGCCGAGAGAGGGAACATGTCGTTTGGGCACCACATGTTTCTCTGAAGCTCTGCCCAGGCATTGTGGTGGAATATTGGCCACATTCCAACTCACATAATTTGGTCTGTCAAGACTGCAAGGTGCCACTCATGCTGATGACACTGTCTTATTTGCAATAAGTCAGAAGAAACTACAGGAAATGGTCGATGTAATGGTTGTAAAAAGTAAAATAAATTAGCTATAGCGTGAATAATAGAAAGACAAAATTCACGGTGATATCAAAGAATCAGATTGTGCCTAAATGTGCAATTAAAGTAATTGACGTTATTTTGAGGTAAGTGCAGACATTCAGACTTCAGAGAACATGGATAACATCAGATGGAAGAAGCATCACAGAGATAAAGAACAGAATATGACAAGCAAAAACTACCTCCTATCAAATGAAGAACGATTGTAGCAACATACGTGAGTGCACTAGACTGATGTATGCATTAAGATAAGCTTTCAACCAACTCCGACTTCTGAGGTACTGTAATTTACGTCCCCAAGTCAAGGGCGAGATGTTAACATTATAGTATAACTGAACTGTGTAGGGACTGAACCTGCATCCCCCAATCAGCGCACCGATAGTTTGAGCGTCAGTCTCTTATCCTTTATGTCATGATCACTTCCAAGCTCTGTACTGCGCGTGGTTTTACAGTTTCTTTTTGTAGATAATTAATCGCTTCTTTCGCAACCATAATGTTTAACTTTAAAATATGTTGATTGATTGTTTTTTCCATTCTAAAATGTGGTTGTATCATTTGTTACTGTCGTTGTGTGGTCTATTAAATATTGTGTGTTTTTTTTTTCATCCGAGGATGGCTCCGATTTGATCCATCACCATTTGGTTAGTCGGTCACAAGATTGGTTTTGTAGTCGTTAGATCATTTCACGATCCCTCATTTTCAGGTTAACTGATTCAGTGCCAAACAAAACAGTAGGTTTGGATGAAACATGGTACACAATCAAATGAGAAGGTATTATAATTCAATGTTTATTCACTAAGCATTAACAGTTCGAAAGACACAACAAAACAAAACAGATAATATGATGACACTAATATGGCGATATTTCATTCTTCTATCCAAATGAGAAGTTATATTTGACAATATATTATCCTTCGGCATTAAATAAGTTACTTATTACGAAGACGTGTTGAAGTGATCCGTACATGTCACTCCAATATACTATGTTTTCATTATCAGTTTAATCCAAAGAGTGAAGGTTAAGTGGTCTGAAATGTCACTCCACTTTCACCTGTTCTCTTTGTTAGTTTAGTCTGATCATGTCACTCCAATATACCATTTTCTCGTTGTCAGTTTAGGCTGATTATGTCACTCCAATATACCATGTTCTCATTTTGAATTTAGTCTAATCATGTCCCTCCATTATACCATATTCTCATGGTCTCTCATTCTCATGTCACTCCAATATGTGGTTTCCTTATCTCATGATCTTTTTATTCTGATCATATCACTCCAATATACCATGTTCTCATTGTCAGTTTAGTCTGATCATATCACTCCAATATACCATGTTCTCATTGTCAGTTTAGTCTGATCATATCACTCCAATATACCATGTTCTCATTGTCAGTTTAGTCCTAAACGTGAAGTTGAAGTGGTCTGTTAATGTAATTTCACTTTCTCCTGTTTTTATTGTCAGTCTAGTCTGATTATATCACTTCACTAGGCTCGTTTCTTATTGTCACTTTAGTCTTATCGTGTCACTTTAGTATCCCCTGTTCTCGTTATCAGTTTAGCCTAATTATATCACTTCACTGTGCTCTGTTGCCATTGTCACATTAGTCTGATCGTTTCACTTCAGTTGAAGTGGTCTGTTCATATCAATCCACTGTGATGTGTTCTCATTGTCAAGTTAGTTATTCATAAGACTTTTTAAAGTGGTATGATCATGTCCTTTCACTATGTCCTTTACACTTTTTTCAGTTTAGTCTGGTCGTGCCCGTCCCCTGTCTCATGTTCTCAATGTCAGTTTACTCTTATATTATCACTTCACTATGCACTTTTCTCATGTCACTTTAGTCTGATCGTGTCACTTCACTGTCCCCTGTTCTCATTGTCACTTTAGTCCGATCGTGTCACTTCACTGTTCCCTGTTCTCATTGTAAATTAAATCAGATCGTGTCACTTCACTATAGCCTGTTCTCAATGACAAATGAGTCTTAATCGTGTCATTTAATTATAGCCCTTTCTCATTGTCTGGCTGGTTGGTTGGATGGCTTGTAATCTGGTAGGTTTGTTGGTTGGTTGGGTGGTTGGTTGCCTAGCTGGTTGGTTGCTTTGTTGGTTGGCTGATTGGTTGGTTGGCTGGTTCGTTAGGTGGATGGTTAGCTTTTTGGTTGGGTGGCTGGTTTGTTGATTGGTTAGATGGTTGGTTGGCTGGCTGAGAGATGTGTTCGCTGGTTGGTTGGTTGGTTGGTTGGTTGGTTGGTTGGTTGACTGTCTGACTGGTTTGTTAGTTGATTGGCTGGTTGGTTGGTTGGTTGGTTGGTTGGCTGAATGGTAGGTTGGGTGGCTGGTTGGTTGGTATGTTGATTGGTTTGGTGGGTGTTTGAATGGCTAGTTGGATGCCTGGTTAGATGGCTGGTTGGTTGGTTTATTGATTTTGTGCTGGTTAGCTGGTTGGTTGATTGGATGGTTATTTGCTAGAAGGTGCGTTGGCAGGTTGGTTGGTTGGCTAGTTGGCTGGCTGGTTGGTTGATTGGTTTGTTGGGTGGGTGGGTAGCTCGGTGATTGGCTATGTGGCTGGTTCGTTGGTTTGTTGAATGGGTGGCTGGTTAGCTAGTTGGTTGAATGGCTCATTATTGGCTGGGAGGTGAGTTGGTTGGTTGGTTCGTTGGTTGGTTGGTTGGCTGGTTGGTTGGTTGGTTGGTTGGTTGGTTGGCTGGCTGTATGGTTACTGTGAGTTCTGAAAACATCATGCTTATTTCGGAGTGAGGTTAGCGTTGATAACCTCCCCCCCCCCCTCCCCATCCCCTTCCAATCCAAATCCAAAGTACCATCTCCACAACAAGGTCTATGCGACAGTTTTTCCTCTAAGCTGAAAAACCATCGGGGTGTGCAAGACTGGTAACGAAAAGTCCCATTGTCAACGAGGCATATTACAGTAAAACCAGATCAGGATTCAGCACACCAAATACAGCCTGGCTGGGATTAATCCCTAGATAGTCATGCTACCTCTGCAGGTTTTAGATATTTCATTGTCAACAGTCCAACCCAGTGCACAAAGGGAAGCGAACTGCAAAGATAAGGAAACCAAACTTTTACACATCCCATACAATGGTCTTTTTCCCCCAGACAGTTCTTCTTGACCTGACCTTGAAGAATATACCAGGGACAGTTCAATGACAGACAAGGAGAACTATTTTTCCTTCGCTCCGGACAGTTCAATGACAGACAAGGAGAACTATTTTTCCTTCGCTCGGGACAGTTCAATGACAGACAAGGAGAACTATTTTTCCTTCGCTCGGGACAGTTCAATGACAGACAAGGAGAACTATTTTTCCTTCGCTCGGGACAGTTCAATGACAGACAAGGAGAACTATTTTTTTTTCGCTCGCTTTGAACTTAAGCGTAGTCCACATTCGATTGATTTGTGCTTGTGGACCAGCTTTCCCTATTATCTGTGTCCCTCGCCATCAGGCGAACTCACTCCGACTTCTGAGGTACTTTAATCTACGTCCCCAAGTCAAGGACAAGAAGTCAACATTTTAGTTCAACTGACCGGTATAGAGGTGGACCCGCAACCTAAGCATCAGCACACCGGAAGTGCAAGAGCGAACGCGTTTGTCCTTTCAGCCATGATGACCTCCAAAAGGTGAACTAAATTGTATTCATACATCGCAAACTCACTCTTACTATTAATAAAACTGTTTATAAGAAACTCCGTGGTGATAACGTCTACGAAAAAGCTGTATATAAGAAACTTCACGGTGGCAAAATTTAACAAAAGGTTGTAAATAAGAAACTCCGTAGTGGCAAAATCTAAATAAGGCTGTATATAAGAAACTCCACGGTGTCAAACTCTATGAAAAGACGTGTATAAGAAACTTTCTTGGTGGCAAAATCTAAGAAAAGGTTGTATATAAGAAACTCCGTGGTGACAACATCTAAGAAAAAGCTGTATATAAACTCCACTTTGGCAAAATGTTAGAAAGGGTTGTACATAAGAAACTCCGTAGTGACAAGTCTAAGAAAAGGTTGTATATAAGAAATTTTACGGTGGCAAAATCTAGGAAAAGGCTTATATAAGAAACTTTCTTGGTGGCAAAATTTAAGAAGGACTGTATATAAGAAACTCCACGGTGTTAAAATCCATGAAAAGGCGTATATAATAAACTTTCTTGGTGGCACCATCTAAGAAAAGGCTTATGTAAGAAACTTCACGGTGGCAAAATCTAAGAAAAGGTTGTATATAAGGAACTTCGTGGAGACAAAATCTAATAAAAGGCTGCATATTAGAAATGTTGTGGTTGTAAAAGTAATAAAAGGCTGTATATAAGAAACTCCACGGTGGCAAAATCTCAGAAAAGTCTGTATATAAACACAGCATTCCTTTATCTAAAAAATAGCCGTGTGCACAAGCCTTGTATTGTATTTTGTAAGAAAACGCTTACACGCCACTTATTGTTTCCTCTTGGCATATTTATATGAACTCTTTGCTATGCAGACAGAAATTCAATTACTTGTGTGTGAATAATTGGGCATGTTTTAATTGCAGCGGTGTGTCCTTGATGTAGGTGTAGAGATATTCAACTTGGAATTGAATATTGTCTTGATATCATACCTCATAAATAGTATTTGTTACTGAAAGTATCAGGCTTTTTGGTGTAGCGGTAATGGAATTACTGACAATGATATGTGGGCGGTTCTATAAGGGTTCGATATTTGCGCTCGATGTTCGCTACAGGAGTGCACGTCTGGCCAGCTAATCCTCAGAGCATTTAGGCCTATCAAATGTGATGGTCCCAACAGGTCACAGCTCATCATCAAGTGCCGTGCCGGCAGGTATAGGCGTTTACGTCACTCCACATGAATCTCACTAAGATCTCGGTCTTTGAATTTCTGGATCAACACTGCTGCTGATATTCCCCCATGCCACCGTTTCAATCCATCCAGCATCATATCTCTTGGTCGGTCTCTTCCTCTCTTTTCCTCGATATTTCCAGTCGTCACGATGTTTTCCAATGCCTCTCTTCTCATCACATGACCAAAGAAATATGTTTGTCTCTTTCATATTGTTACATATAATGTTCTAGTTTCATTAACCTCTTTCAGGCAATCGTCACCTACCCATAGCAAAGTCCCGCTACTTGAATTTCAGGTTGGGTTAGGATTTTTGAAGCTGACCACGGCTCGCTCCCAGATCGACCCAGCTCCCGTCGCTTCAGAGGTCACAGATTGTGAGAATTGTATGGATATTTTGCCCTGGCCATGCGGGGGTACGGGGAATGAACAGGCTGATAGGCTATCAGGGAATGCACCTCTTGGTGGTAGTTTGCCTATGGACAAGGTGGAGGTGGTCGTGCGCTTGTGGGACCAGGTGGAGAAGGATGAGGAACAGATTGAGAACCCATATGTGGAAATAATGAGATTATGGGGGATCGGCAGGAGTTCTGGAAGAATCTCAAAACAGAAGGAAGACCAGGAGAACTTTTAATCAGATAGCGGTGGGAACGATTAGTAGTATGGCTCTTCGCTAGCTGTTGAACGAGGGGACGGAGCACGTATGGGAATGTCGTTAGTGCAGTGATGTCGGTTTTAATTCAACTCAACTCAACCCAGCCTAAATGAATACCAGAGAATGTCTTTGGAAGTAAAGGCAGCTGGTGTGGTACTGAAAACATCACTCACCAAGTGCCTGTGGATCTATACAAATATGTGTGTAACACCACACGCCAATAAGCCTTAACTGATTCAGCGACAAACAAAAAGCAGGATTGAACCAAAGATGGTACACAATCAAATGAATAAGTATTATAGTGTAAATTTATGTTCACTAGGCATTGAAATTGTGGACATTACTACGAAACAGCAAATTAAATGTTTTGGCTATGTAAGTAGGCTGCCAACTAACAGTATATCAAAACAAGGAATGATGTACAGACCAAGCGGGACCAGATGAAGAGGCCGACAACGTAAATCATGGCAGAGGGAATAACAGAGTCCATGGGAATCAGGATTTATGAAGTCCATAAACGGGAAATCTCCCGCTGTTCAAGAGGAACAAGATGAGATGAGACGAAACTAAGAAACAAAACAAATAACTCGATAGCCCTAACATGGTGATATATCGTCTTTCTGTCCAAATGGGAGGTCACACTTGGCGATACTGAATCAGTTATGATGTCCAAACGGGTCGTCTATATAGTGTATTTTTAATGACTGTGCAGTGTTTCAAAATATTGCCGGTCCACGTTTTGTATTTACCCTCCGTGAAGTTAATGCAACATAATAGGTAAATACAAAACTTGGACCGGCAATATTTTCAAACACCGCACAGTCATTAAAAATACACCCTGTACTGACTTACTATGATTAAAACCCCTTTATTTATTGTTCACATAAATCTACTTTAATCTTAAACAAACCATTTTACACGTCTCAAGGCGCCCCCACCCCCACCCCCCCCCCCCCCCCCCCCCCCCCGCCCCAGACACATTGTGCTAGAGCAGTGGTTCTCAACCTTTTTTGGCCCGTGCTCCCCTTCACCATATCTTCAGAACGTCATTCCCCCCTTCCTATCAAAAATTTGGCCCGTGCCCCCCTTCACTGTACTTTCAGAACGTCATTCCCCCCTTTCATATTTCCAATCTAAAAATCCCCCACCCCTACACAGTATACGTAAAAATTGAAGATAAATTTAATAGTATATACTAAAACAAGTCTAGACATCCACAAAAAACATGATTTGTGGGTCTACTTACTTTATAAACTTACTTTATAAAACGAATTTTAGAAGAATGAGACGTACATAACTGTACAGTATGAAGGGAAAAACAATATCAAGTAATCGGTTCCTCTACTAACGCGATCTTGAAATGGTCTTCATTTCCCCCCCCCCCCCCTGGAAACCCTAAAATTCCCACTGGTGGGGGAATTCCCCACCGGTTGAGAACCACTGTGCTAGAGTCATATGTTGGTAGACCAATCGACACCCTGTGAGCAATGAGATCAAGCCAGTCGACTTTACTTCCCAACACATTTCCGTGTACCAATTTTAAACCGGGTCTTTGTGTGAGAACATATCAGTTTTTAAAACTCGCCACGGTGGGGGATAGACCCCACGGCCAGCGGCCCGGAAAGCCAGCGTCTAATCACAAGGCCACGGTGGCCGCCGTATAAATGTATACAAGAATGCCAAGGAACGTGTACACGCCTAGAGACGCTTCTGGCCTCCTCTGCTCCCTCCATCCATCCATCCATCATGTGCCATGCCGATAAGCGTGAGCGGTCATGTTTTGCCATCTCACTCGATCACCAGAGTCGTGGATCAGCTCCGTGTTTCTGTCTCGACCATGCCACGTGGCCAAGCCATCCATCTCCTCTGCAAGACCCATATATTTATAGACTAATGGGAACTCGATGGGTTATGTGGTGGGTATCACACCGGCCGCCTTTATTTTCACAGACAATATAGGTACCCATGTTTGGCTATATTGATCTGAGAACCCACATCAAATACTTTATATCCGAATTGGGCCAGCTAGGGATCCAACCCATGTCCACGGGATTGGCAGGCAAGTGTCAAGCCACTACTCAAAATCTTAAACTTGCGGTCGAAATACACACATATGGCAATTTGATTACACTCGCAGCCATCCCCAATACTTGTTAATTTATTCAGATCGAAATAACTTGTGAATGCCGGCTCCCAATCCATGAAGTTTTGATGTAAAGTCACTTATTTAGAATACACTGATGGACATTTTACTAACCTTTAGATGGTGATATTTGAAAGGCTATATTTAGTTCAGTAGTTTGCCATTTGATTTCTGAAAGGCCGACATCTCGTACCATTGAAACCAACACAGAGTTGTCTACCTCCAAATCGACCCCTGGGTTAAAAGTTAGTTGGATTTCATTACAGTACGTGGCAGTCAACTCCAGCTTTGTTATTTCTGTTTGAGATTTCTTGGCAAGTTTACGTTCAGTAGTTTGCCATTGCTTTCTGAACAACCGGCACGCATACCATTGTATGGAATCCAGCGCAAGGAGGTCTGCTTTCAAATCGCCCGCAGCTGTGTTCCGAAAGCAGTATGTGGGATTACGAATTGTGTTGGTAACCCCATCGCCACAGAGCCGGCAGAACCCTGATTATGTTCGGGGAATAATGAACCTGCGGGTTTTATTATCTCCTAACACCCAGACACTGGTTATTTAACGTATATCTATTATAATTTAATACAGCTGTGCGCAATTTGGCAGCAGACCGCGTTGCACTTGTTTTTTACGAAATGGTAGTGGTGCCGGTCGTTCAGAAATCAATGGCACACTACTTAACGTAAACTTGCCAAGACATCAACAACAACAACAAATGCTGGTGTTGACTGCAAACGTCCTGTAAAGGATATGCAACTAACTTATTTTAACTATTCTTATTTAGAAACGCTTTTACAAGTTTCTTTGGGCTTTCGGGTCGCCCCAGCCTAACATGTGTACAAGTCGTCACTAGGAAGAAGGACATACCACAATGTAATATACGTGTAAATGGGAATATTCTTAATCAAGTGATTTGGTACATCTATCTCGGAACAGTCATAACATCTGATGGGAGATGCCTTGATGAGATTAGAAAAAGAATCGCACTGGAGAAAGTAGCCTTTTGCAAGGTGGAAAATATACTAGCATATAAAAATTATGTCAATTGCAAAGAGAAAAAGAGTGTTGAAGTGCAACATAGAATCTTTACTTTTGTATGGATGTGAAGCGTGGACAATGAGCAGACAAGCTTAAAAATATCTAATGGCTGTGGAAATTGCAAAACAATACCATGGATAGACAGAAAAAAACAACAACCAAAATCTACAAAACACAAACGAAAACCGTAAACCGATAAGAGAAATTAGACGTAGATAGTTACAATTGTTTACGCACATTCAATCAATCAATCATGTGCCATGCCGGAAAGCGTGGGCGGTCATGACTCGCCATTTCACTTGATCACCAGAGTCGTGGATCAGCTCAGTGTTCCTGTCTCGTCCATGCGACATGGCTAAACCATCCAGGTATTTTTCTCTCTGTCTTCCTCTTGGTCTGTTCCCCTCTATCTTGCCAGTTGTCAATAAGTTCTCCAATCCATTTCTTCTCATAACATGTCCAAAAAATTGTGACTGTCTTCGTCTAATTTCTCTAATCAGTCTACGATTTTCATTTGTCTCCTGTAGTACTTGGTCATTGGTTTTTCTATCTGTCCATGGTACTCTTTGCATTTTCCTCAGAAACCACATTTCTGTAGCCATAAGATGTTTTTCAGCTTGACTGCACATTGTCCAAGTTTCACATTCCATACAAAAGAACAGGCTCTATGTACCTCCTCAACACTCTTTTTCTCGTTTCAGTTGACATCTTTTTATTGGTCAGAATGTTTTTCATCTTGCTAAAGGCTACTTTCGCCATTACGCACATTATGAAAGAAATAAATTGGAGAACTTGGCATCTGGCAAAATTGAGGGGAAAAGAACAAGGTGAAGGCAGAGAAGTAAATGCCTGGATGGCTTGGCCATGTGGTATGGTCCAGACAATAACATAGAGCTAATCCACGACTCTTGTGATCGTGTGAAATGGCGAAACATTACCGCCTATGCTAATCGGCATGGAACATAATGATGATGAGGACAAGTTCTCAGAAGTATATATTGTTCTGTGTTGATCTAAATATTTTTTCCAGCGCCTCGCTATCCCATTTAACAAATATACGACTGATAGAAAGAGGCTAATGAAACAAGAACATTATATTTAACAATGAAAATGAGACAAATAGCTTTCTTTGGTCATGTGATGAGAAGAAAGGCATTTGAGAACATTGTGACGACTAGAAAGATCAACGAGAAGAGAGGAAGTGACAGACTAAGAGAAATGATGCTGGATGGATTCGGTAGCATGGAGGAATATCATCAGCAGAGTTGTGGAGAGACATGAACGCCTACACCAGCTGGCAAGTCACTTGTTATTGATGATTTATGTTCATTTCCTTCTTGATGTTTTCTAGCATTCCATTCTGAAGTTTTTTGACATTCCAAGTAGCAACATTTAATATATTTTAATATTCAATTTGCATACAGTTAGTTAGCTGCATATTCTTTAACGGACGTCGCAGTCAACGCCATCTTTTGGTTGCTTGTGATTTCTTGGCAAGTTTACGTTCAGTAGTTTGCCATTGCTTTCTAAATGGCGGCACTCATACCATTGTAATGGAAACCAAAGGAAGGTGGTCTGCTTCCAAATCTTCCGCAGCTGTGTTTCGAACGTAATATGCGGGTTAACGAATTGAATTCGTAACTCCTTCATGACAGAACAGGCTTTGCACACTGTATATAAATATGTGAGTGGCACCTTACAGTCTTGACAGACCAGAGTATGTGAGTTGGAATTTGGCCAAAATTCCATCACAGTGCCTGGGCAGAGCTTCAGAGAAACATGTGGTGCCCAAACGACATGTTCCCTCTCTCGGCCTTGCCTTGTTTGATTCAGAGGAATAGATAACCAATACGTCTGGAACAAGGTAGGCTGCAGACACTGGCGGCTCAGCGTCAAACCTCCGAGACCTCGCCTCCACGAGCAGGTGACGAGCGATGGCCAGACCCTAAACCCTTAGTATTTTACTTAGAAGCGTTCAGCCAAATCCAGCAGGTAAGGGTCGTATACGCGTCCGGACCACTAGCATATTACTACTGGCAGGATCAACCAGATATCTATCGGACAGACGGACTATTCACGCACATGCAGGCCAAGAGTAGCATCGCTAAAGCGCGCCCTCCCGGTACAAGGTGATACAAGCAAAAACCACTGGACGCCTACCGACGAGCTTTCAAGCTACGACGGCAGGACTGACCGAAAAGCTATAATATAAGCGCATGAAAAATACATTAAACGTGTATTCCTCCTCTGTATCAGTTCATTTATTCAGATTGAAATAGCTTGTGAATGACGGCTCACAATCTATGCTATCTTTATGTAAAATCATTTCTTAGAAGACACTTTACTAACCTTTAGATGTCGGTGATATTTGAAACAACTCGCTGTAACATGACATGCTGAAAATACATTGAAGGTGCCAGACTACAGAAGATCTGTTTTGAGAAATCTCTAAAAATGTGAGGATTTTTTATTGTTGTCGGTTTATTTCTTGATCACATGAGAGGTGATGCTATCAGATGTATCTCTTCTGCTTCCAGAAAGACGTTCTTTGAACATTAATATTACAGACTTTAGCTTGTTTCAACACGCCAACTTCTTTTTCTACATTTAAAGAATAAGTATTCTAATTTAGACATGCTTTTTACATTTGCCCCAGGTCGACACAAGCTAACAGGTGTACTAGGATATGTTCTTAGACGTGAAGACGGCGGGTGAGACATCCACTACTTGACCCTTCTTTGAACATTCAGTTAACATACGCATACGTGTCATAACATGCCATCTTCATTTTTTACGCTTAACGTATAATACGTTTATTGCGTACGTTTAACCTATAAAAAGTTAATTGCATGCGTTTTATTATCATCATCATTAGCATCCACTTTTGCCGTCAAGTGTCGTGCTTAATGAATAATTGTCGCTCCAGCGCCCGATGGGTGAGACTGGATAGTGTCATTCCGTGTGATTGTACAATGTCTTTGATGTCATCAATCCATTTTTTTCCTCGGGCGTCCTCTTGCTCTCGTATCTGATGTTCTTTGATGTATGGCCGTTGATGGTAGTTGATTGCGTTGCATTCTAACGAGATGGCCAACCCATTTGATCTTCTGCCTTTCTATGTGTTGATCCTCCTGCCTGTCTGATAACATCATTTCTTACTCGGTCTTACGCATACGTCTAACATATAAAAAGTTAATTACGTGTCCTTTTTCAGACGTTGCAATCAATCCCATCATTTATTGACTATTTGTGATTCACTAGGCAATTTACGTTCAGTAGTTTGCCATTGCTTTCCGAACTATCGACGTCTCGTACCATCGAAATCAACACAAAGCTATCTGCTTCCAAATCGCTCTCGGCTGATATCGAACCCTTAACTGGTATGCCGGGGAATTATGACACTGCGCCTTTCATTATCTCCGATGCCACAAACGCCGGTTATTTAACGTTATTATAATTTAGAAACGCTAGTTTAAGTTTGTCGGTCTCTCTGGCCTATTGGTTAAACGACTTTCTCCGTAATCCCGTTTATCCATGTAGGGTAATGCATTGGTAGCGGTTCTCGCCACGTTGGTGACTTACGGGATAAGTGAGCCGGCCGCTCAGAAAGCAATGGCAAACTACTGAGTGTAATCTTGCCAAGAAATCAACAACAGCGGTAAAATGCTGGTCTTAGCAGCGATGTCCTGTAAAGGATATGCGGGAAAAAGTGTAAGTTTAATTAGGCTGCCATGTGGGCCCCCAGCCTAATATGTGTACCAGAACAAGTTCTCAGACGTAAACGCGGTGTGTATCAAGTCCAGCGTATCACCCATCAACTGAAGTATGGTCTATATAAGTATATGGCCAGCACTATGTCATTATCATCATGTGCCATTCTGATAAACGTCGAGGGTCATGTTTCGCCATCTCGGGCGATCACCAGAGTCGTGGATCAGCTCTGTGTTCTTGCCTTGACCATGCCATGCTGTCAAATCATTCAGATATTCACTTCTCTTTCTTACCTTTGTTCTTTTCCCCTCAATCTTGCCAGTTGTCACCAAGTTCACTAGTTTTGTTTTTCGTTTCATTACGTGGCCAAATATACTCACAGAAGTCGAGGAGAGAAACATAGATTAACGGTCGCATTAGACAATATATAAATTTCAGCTCCAAAGACTACATCAGAATTGGAGTCTTCCACCCCAAAATGATGACAGCACCATGCTAAAGTTACAAGTGCTTTTCGAGGAATGGCAAACTAGACACCCATATGTGTGCGAATCAACACTGTCAGTTTATTTACATGGCTTCAGTAGTTCCCGTGCAATTAATTCTCCTGATGGAGTCAACAGCGGTCATAGGCCATTTAATTTAAGATATGGTCTGTTCTCTCTCTCTCTCTCTCTCTCTCTCTTTCTCTCTCTCTCTCTCTCTCTCTCTGTCTGTGTGTGTGTCTATGTTTCTCTATGTGTCTCTCTATGTCTCTCTTTGTCTCTATTTGTCTCTCGCAATCTCTCTTTGTCTCTCTCTATATTTGTCTCCCTCTGTTTCTCTCTCTCTGTTTCTCTCTCTGTTTCTCTCTCTCTCTCTCTCTCTCTCTCTCTCTCTCTCTCTCTCTCTCTCTTGTGATTAAGCTATTGTCCACGCTTAGCGCTGGGAGCCCCAGGGTAGAGGCATGATTGCCGGCTTGGCGGTTATGGGTTCAAATTCGTATCATCATCATCATCATCTTCAACTTTTGCCGTCAATCCTCGTGGGGAGGAAAAGTTCGCATTCCAGCGCTCAAAGGGTGGCACTGGATAGTTTAATTCCTTGTGATTGTACAATGTTTTTGATGTCGTCAATAAATTTTCTCATCGAACGTCCTCTTGATGCTCTAGTATCAGAACTTTTTTGATGTAGGTCCAGTCCTGGAAATTGATGGTGTTGCCTTCTAATGAGGCAGCGGAAACATTGAATCTTCTGCCTTTCAATATATGTGGTACAAGGTGTTGATCCAACTGTCTGTCTGATAACATCTTTTCTTATTCGGTCTCGAATAGTTAAATTGGCAGCTCTCTTCAAGCATCTCATCTTGCAGGTGTTGATTTTTCGTTAATGTGATTTGGATAATGTCCAAGTTTGACATTTGTAGCAGAGATATAAGTGTATGTTTATTTCTGGTCTCATTAGATTGTAGTATCAGAGTAATACGTGCTTGGTTATTTCTGTGGTTCATTAACTTACCTCGTTTTTGTCTGTTCTGGGTTAGATAAAGGGTCACTTCCTTTGCACCCGGATATCTCCATATGTGTTACAGTCGCATGCAATAGATCACACAAGGAGATTATATGCACAGTGCACAAACTCCGCAACGTAGTCGAGGATCCAGTAGTGTAAATACTAGAATCACAAGGTTGTAAATATTCTTTTAAAACGTGCACACGGGAGCTCAGTTTTTATTTGAAATTCCAGACGTTCAATTCATAGCCTCAGATGGGAGAGTAGACATCCTTTTCTTATTTCACAAAAACGGCCTCACATTTGAGACAACGAAACAAACCATCCCTGCTGAATCCAATACCGGACTAGCGAACAGCAGACAAAGTAACCGTTAAGAGACCTACACACTAAGCTTGCTTTGTGTGTGTCTTCTTCTTCTTCTTCTTTTTCTTTTTCTTTTTCTTCTTCTTCTTCTTCTTCTTCTTCTTCTTCTTCTTCTTCTTCTTCTTCTTCTTCTTCTTCTTCTTCTTCTTCTTCTTCGTCTCCTCCTCCTCCTCCTCCTCCTCCTCCTCCTCCTCCTCCTCCTCCTCCTCCTTCTTATTCCACTGAAAGTCCGTGCAGTCTCGTTGATGATCAGGATGTCAACAGACTTCAGCCAGTGCCCGTTATTTCTGATATCGATATTTCTTCAAACCATGATGGCAAACTGTCCAGCATCTTCACTCTCGGTCTCCACCTGCCTGTCGCCGACTATAACCTTCCCTTTGTTGCGATGTACTCCGTTTTTCATTGCATTTTCCTGGGAAATGTAATTTATAAGTGAAATTCCTAGAATACCATGGGCAGACAGAAAAACCCATGAGCAACAAGAAACAAATGAAAGCCGTAAACTGGTTAGAGAAATTAGATTTTAGCAGTCAAGAATTATTAGTCATGTTATGAGTAGAAATAAACTGGAGAACGTGATGACAACTGGCAAGGTTGAGAGGGAAAGGGAAGGCAGAGAGGTAAATGTCTAGATAGATTGTCCACATGACATATTCGTGACAAAAATACAGAGCTGATCCACGATTCTGGTGGATGTTTGAGATGGCGAAACATAACCGCCCACTTTTATTGACATGGCACATGATGATTACGACTCCATCTTACATTTCTTACGTCGTGCCCAAGAATTACAGTCTGTCTCTTTCTGTTGTGAGTAAACAGTTCTCTTTGTTAGATAACTTCCTTAAAGCTATCTTCATTATGCTTGTATTACCTGCATGGTGTTTTTATCATTCTTCTGTAAAATCACATTTCCGCAGCTTGCACGTAAAGCCTCAGAAATCTGCTGAGTATCCACGAATCATTTTCGTACATCGGATCTGGCTCTGTATAACTATACTATGGGAATAAGCATGGATAGGGCTGATATAATCAGTAGAGTATGGACTCAATTGGAGAATATGGGAGAGAAGTGGCTCTAGTCGATAAACGAATTGGGAGTAAAGCCTGGTCAAGCAACCCATTTCCGCCATCGTAGAAAAAAGAAGAGATACCATAAACAACTCCTCATGGGAACAGTGAGCAGAAATACACTAAAACGGCTGCTGCATCGAAGGATTGAGCACGCACAGGAATGCCCAATATGCAATGACGTTGTTCGACATAATATGACATAACGTAATCAATATAACTCGTAAGAACTCGGGCGACTCGTGCTCTCGCACTAGATATTTTTTTTTTTTTTAATGTAGCGTCAGTGCGGGTAGTTGATGGTGTTGTATTCCAACGTAATGGCCAAACCATTTGATCTTCTGACTTTCAATATATATGACATTCACACTACTATATGCTTATGAAACCTTTACTGTTTATTAGCGGCACGCTTGGAAATTAAATCACTTCCACACAGTCTGCCTTGAAAAAAAAAATGTTGTTGCGTATCCCTTACGGGACGTTGCAGTCAACACAAGCATTTTCAGCTGCTGTTGATGTACTAGGCAAGTGTTACGTTCAGTAGTTTGCCATTGCTTTCTGAACGACCGGCCCCTATACCTTATTCAAAAAACCAGCACCTCTGTGTTTCGAACCCGGGTATACGGGCTCACAAACCGCGTTCGCAAGCCCTTAGCCACAGAGACCGGTAGTCTGTCTTAGGAAGCTATTAAAGATTAAATGGCAAGACAAGATCCCAGACACTGAAGTTCTAGAATGAGCGTCCATGCCCAGTATCCACACTCTACTAATGAAGAATCAGATTGGCTGGGCTGGTCACTTAACTCGCATGCCAGATTAGAGGCTCCCTAAATGAATTTTGTACGGCGAGCTGCGTTGTGGTAAACGCTCCCAAGGCGGCCAGAGGAAACGCTTTAAAGACACTCTGAACATCTCACAGAAAGCTTTTGGAATTCATTTTGACACCTGGGAGACTGCTGCCAAACACCGAAATTCGTAGCGTACATCATTACACAAGGGTGCAGTCACTTGTACAGCAACCATGACTGCAAGAGCTGTGAAGAAGAGGCCGGACAGATAAACCACTGCAGGAGATCCTCCTTCTGGAACGTCAAGCATTCTTTGCCCACATTGTCAAAAAACATTTCGAGCCAAAATAGGCCTTATCAGCCATCTTAGAACTCATGGCTCCGTACTTTCAACCCCGCTTGATGAATTGAATGGTCATCATCACTCTTGATGGGCAAACAACGTATATGTCATTAGGTGTTAATCTCACTGTCTGTCTAATAACATCATTTCTTATTCGGTCTCGAATGGTAAAGTTGGCTGGTCTCGTCGAACATCTCATCTCGTAGTTGTTGATTTTGTGTAGGCTAAGCGTTATTTGGATAATGTCCAAGTTTACCATTTGTAGCATAGGAATGATATGGTTATGCTATGTATTATCTGTCGGTTTGCAGACATATGTATATGTGGATGTTTCAGTATGGATGATTGTTCATATATAAGCGCACTTGCTTATTGACATCTGATTTCGTTTTCACCGTCTGTACTGCCATCTTCTGTGATCATACTTCCTAGTTAAAATACAGAAGTAATTAAATACAGTGGGTTGTTTCAAATTAGTTCCGTTAACTTTGATGTTGCATTTGGGAAGAAAATGTTTCTTTCTAATTACCATAAGTTATGTTTTTCTGTTATTCAGACTAAGATCTTTGCTTTCACTTTTCTACGGTATATATATATATATATATATATATATATATATATATATATATATATATATATATATATATATATATATATATATATATATATATATATATATATATATATATATATATATATGTGTGTGTGTGTCTTTGACCCGTTGTTATGTGCTTCTGATTACATTACTTTCCTGCTGCAATAATTTTGTTTATATACATATGAATATACTGATACACGGGGTCTACATTCTGGAGTGTACATGAGAAATTTGTGTCCACTTATATAAGAATCAGCTTATAACGGACCTGTTCCTGTTTACTTGAAGACATATAGTTTACTTTCTCTCTCCTTCTCTCACTCTCTCTCTGTGTGCGTGGGTGTGTGTGGGTGTGTGCGCGCGCGCGTATGTGTGTGTATGTGTATTCACAACATTAATTTGACAATGTTCTTTCTATGTGAATGTAACATGCTTAAAAGATCATTGATGAACGAAAGATGAGTGATTGGAAGGTTCGAATGTAAAACGGACATGCGTGCTCAATTTGCCACCGAATAAATGTCATTCCTTCATTCGTTTGTTCTCTCTCTCTCTCTCTCTCTCTCTCTCTCTCTCTCTCTCTCTCTCTCTCGCTCTCTCTCTCTCTCTCTCTCTCTGTCTCTGTCTCTGTCTCTCTGGCTGTCTCTGTCTCTGTCTTTGTCTCTGTCTCTCTCTCTCTATCTCTCTCTGTGTCTCTGTCTCTGTCTCTCTCTATCTCTCTCTCTGTGTCTCTGTCTCTGTCTCTCTGGCTGTCTCTGTCTCTGTCTCTGTCTCTGTCTGTCTCTGTCTGTCTCTCTCTCTCTCTCTCTCTCTCTCTCTCTCTCTCTCTCTCTCTCTCTCTCTCTCTCTCTCTCTCTCTCTCTCTCTCTCTCTCTCTCTCTCATTTTCCTTTTCTCGTTTGCCTCGATTTTTTTTACGTAAATGTTAAAACTGTGCGGCCATAATATTACCGTCCCTTTAAACTATTAAGCAAAGATGGTGTCATCTCTTTCTGCCAGCATAACTAATAATCCCCTTGTTGAAGCCACCTATACAGTAATCTTCTCTAGCTTGCTGTATTAGTGAACGGTTTAATGTACTTCCTGGCTTGCGTGTGTTTAAGTTAATGTCCCAAAAACCTGTATTCTCTCACAACAGTCGGCTACCAGATGCTAGGATAATGACTGTTGAACCAAGCTCATGGTTAGAGTACATTGTAAACAAATAAATTACTGGAAGTAATTTTCTCGGTACGGTAATCCCTCTTGAGATAATGAACCACGCACTTCAGAAGTTGAACGGAAAACAAAACGACCCGGACATAATATCTTCAGGTGAGTTAAAAATAAACCAGCTTTTAACCTGAGACGCTAATAGTTTTATGAAAGAGGTTCTTGTTCACGACGTAACAGGTATTATTTGTAATCTTTTCTCCTATTCTGTTCTTGTAGGCTTGTTTACCGTTTAACGAATTTACGTCTTTCATTCACACAGGGGAAATTTACAAGTAGTCAATCTCTTCCTGTGTCATGAAGTGGAGATTGGCTACAACTTCTAATGAACTGTGATTTGTTTCTTATGTACGTCAATAGAAAATAGTTAGTTTGGCAAAGAATCGCTTTCATCATCATTATGTGCCATGGAGTTTTTTCCAAGGCATAAGGGCCGGGTTATATACTGGCCAAGACCTATTGACGCGTCCTCGTCGAGCGTCCTGGGCAACAGGTCCCTTCGGGGTCCTGGCTAAAGTCAGTAGGATCGCCGATTCCTCCGAAGTCGGAGAGTGTCTGCCTATATGGCGAGGAACCACCAGTCTGCACATCAATAAGCCAGACATGGGACAACGGATACTCACGCAAACCTCAGGTCCTGTATGACATCACACTGATGTTGGACAACAGGATGCCTTCATCCGACATACAGGACTTCGCGTTAGAGTTCAAGCCAACGAACACAAGCAAGCAAGCAAGCATTATGTGCCATGCCGATACACCTAAAGGTCACCGTTTCCCATCTCACGTGATCACTCACCATTGATCAGGGCTGTGTCCGTAGGCCGAATTGATAAGAGCGCTCACTCTTAAAGCTTCCGGTGTGCTGATGGTCAGGTAGCCGGATCAACCCCTACGCCGGTCAGCTTAACTAAAATATTGACTTCTCGTCCTTCACTTGGGACATAAATTACAAGAAGCTCAGAAATCGGAGTGGGTTCGCCTGATGGCGACGGACACTGGTAATAGGTAAAGCAACCCCACATACAAAATTATTAGTCCAACGTGAACTATACTCAAGCTCAAAACGACCGTGCGAGAAAAGAAGTCTGTGTTCCTATCCCGATTATGCCATGAGACCAAGCCATCCATGTATTTACCACTGCTGTTTCCTTGCTCTTTTCTCATAATTTTGACCGATGTCACTAAGTTTTCAAGTTAATTTGTCCTCTCATCGTGCACCCCCCCCCCCCCCTCACATACACACACGCACACACCCTGGAATTGTCTACGTCTACTTTCTCTAATCAGTTTATGTTTTTCATTTGTTGTCTCATTCGTGTTGCTATCCGTCCTCGGTATTTGTCATAACGTGTCTTTTGTCAGTAGTAGAAGACAGGCTTGAGCGAGGGTTAAAGTATGGATCACATGAAACTTCGATACCCGTGAAACCATGTGGGGTGCAGGTGACAAGTCTAGTCCTGAGAGGGCTTGTTACCATTTTGGGCTAATCTGTTCAGGTGGACGGATCATGTGTGAGCCCGTTGTGTATAAAAATGGCGTGCCCGACAAATGTTTAGTTACGGGCTGTTTAGTAAGAATAATATTTCCAAAAGTGTGCTAGTTTAATTATGTGCACAATTGTGATATGTGTGTGAGTGTGTGTGTGTGTGTGTGTGTGTGTGTGTGTGTGTGTGTGAGTGAGTGAGTGAGTGAGAGAGAGACAGAGAGTGAGTGAGTGAATGAGTAAGTGAGTGAGAGTGAGTGAGTGAGTGAGTGAGTGCGTGCGTGCGTGCGTGCGTGCGTGAGTGAGTGAGTGAGTGAGTGAGAGAGAGAGAGAGAGTCAGTCAGTCAGTCAGTCAGTCAGTCAGTCAGTCAGTCAGTCAGTGTGTGAGTGCGTGCGTGCGTGAGTGAGTGAGTGAGTGCGTGCGTGCGTGCGTGCGCGCGTGTGTGAGTGAGTGAGTGTGAGAGAGAGAATGAGTGGGTGAGAGAAAGAGAGTGAAACAGTGAGAGAGCGAGGGAGGGAGGGAGAGAGAGAGAGAGAGAGAGAGAGAGAGAGAGAGAGAGAGAGAGAGAGAGAGAGAGAGAGAGAGAGAGAGAGAGAGCTGTACTCGACAGAGGATGAAATATTATAACTAGATAAATTTTTGCCTGACTTCTGTTATTTCTTGAAGTTTTCAGTTGCCTTCACACAATGTGTTGTGTCGTTATGGAATGTTGTGAAATTCTGTGTAGATTGAATGCTGATCAAGTATCCTAGAGACATTCACATAATTAATAAATAAGGTGACTAGGAAATCGTCACACAGATGTTACATCCAATATTTATTACAAGAACAATCCATATTATTCATGCGGAATATCCTATACATACGTTCTCGGTAGATTAGTGAGTGCGGCACTTAACATCTTCTCCACCTACACTTAAAAAAGCATGGGTGACAGCACATGACTGAATAGCGTGTAACCAACCATTCTATGATGCATTCATGAACCACGACACTTGGGGGATCGTCCGGGATTTGAATCGAGACCTCTCGCATCCAAAGTGAAAATTATACGCCGAGACTCTACATTTTCCTCACAAACGCATTGCCATGGCCATTAGAATTTTCTCAGCTTGTCTGCTAAATGTCCATGTTTCTCATCCATATAGCAGTCTAGGTTCTGTATTATACTTTAAGACTCAATACTGTTACCGTCACTGTCATCTACTGTCTATAGTACCTTGCTGTGTAGGACAGGAGGGTTTTGAGCCTGAGGAATTAAGGCCGCCTGGCTAGTGCATTTGCCGTGAACTGTACAGGTTAGAGTTTTCCTTTTGCCCCCGACAGAAATAAATCCACACCTTACCGAGGATTCGAACCCGGATCTCACGAAGGAGAACCCGGCTTTCTAGCTACTCGACCTGCTGCTACTCACTCTTTACTGTACGCTCAGATAATTACCCCGTTGTACTCGAATTGCTCACGCCAGGCGAATCTCAATAATTAAGTCCCAGGTCGACCAGCCGAAATAGGATACCAAAAAATGTCACCGAGAACATAAAGACTATCGGCGTGATATTGATCACATAATCCACCCATTGTAGATTAATCTATGAAAATATGGGGTTTAGAATCATATACTGGATACACTTCAATACGTGGACAAGGGTCCTTTATATTATGTTTATAGTCACACGGGGGTTTAAACATGGCTCCTCCAGCGAGCTCGCTATTTAAGATATTAGTAAATAGTAAAGTAAAAGACCCTTTTACAAACACTAGGGAGCATTGGGCATATGGTGCTAAACCATGTTTGTATAGACTACTAGGCACTCGAGGATGATGTGGTCAGTATCACATTGGCCGCCTTTGCTTTCCAAGATATCTCTTGGCACCCATTTTATGCCGGGTCGTCTATGTCAGTTTTTTAAGATCATAATTCTCCCAGATGCAGTTGGAGCGTGTGACTAGCGGCCCTGTAGATAAATGCTTAGCCACTGTATTCCTTTTAAGGACTTGGGCACTTACAATTATAAATTCTACTACTGTTTAATGACTGAATAGCGTGTAACCAACCATTCTATCATGCATTCATGAATAGCCAGCGTGTATGCGCAAATTAACCTATCTCATAATGATGTCAGGTGTGAAGGTGAATGGTACAATATATGCAAATCTGGACATTTTAGTCAAATGAAATACTGTCTTTTGTTTTGTATTGTTTTGCTTTTTTTTTTTTTTTTTAAAGGCTTTGTGTATAGTGGCTGCGTTAAAAGTTAAAACAGACTTGGTTATAGGTTCTTAAAAGACCTCAAGAACACACAACGAATTATGCGTAATTTTTAAGAATTTAATTTGATATTATTACCAAGCATTTTGGCAACCACGTGTCACTGAAATCAATTTTATCAGTTTTCTTGAAAATTTCAATTCGTCGTCTGTTCTTCTCTGCCCACCCATTCAGCATTTTATACAGCCCTGTCAAACCATTAGCATATTACCCAGCTCTGTCAATCCATTAGCATTTTATTAAGCTGTCACGGCATTCAACATTTTATCTAGCTTTGCAAACTCATTCAGCATTGCACTAAATTTCGTCCCCTAACACTTTCATTCTTGCCAGTTATCACAAAGATCTCCAGAACTCCTTCTCTCACGCCATGTACATAAATATCGAATAATCTGTTCGCATGTACATAACAGATATCCTCCTTTGTCAACATTACAGACACATGCAACACAACGTTTCAGTTTTCACATATGCCTGTGTCAATTTTAGGCTCAATTACAATATCAACTTGGAGAAGACTGTAGTTATGTACCAGCCAGCTCCAGGGATCAATCACACCATGCCGAATATCAAGGTGAACGGTCATAGACTAAGTGTTGTGGACAAGTTCACCTATCTTGGCAGCACTGTGTCACAAGCTGCCACAACTGATGACAAAGTGAATACAAGAATCTTCAAGGCCAGTGCGGCCTTTGACAGATCGCCTTGACTGCGTCCTCTGTTTTCTAAACCACGTTTTCACTTCACATTCAACTTTGGCGTCATTCGCGAAATGTCTCCCGCCACGGTGAGTTTTCAGTGTTCTTGCTGACGAATGATTATCCCCTAAAGCGGTGCATAGCTGGGTATATAAAAAAACACGTTACGCGGGCGAGTCAATAAGTAAGTCACATATTTCTGTGGGATGGCAGGTAAATGAAAATATCTGGTTTGGGAGGACTGATAAAACGATGGGATAAGTGCATCAATGTTGGTGGAAATTATGTTGAGAAATAAAGGGACAATGTATGTATAAAAATAAATTGGTTTCAAGTTGTTATCATATGTTGTTGTTTTTCTACAGCCATTTGTGACTTACTTATTAACTTACCCTCTTAGTATTAAGATATGGCACATAGATAGGACGGGCTACACGGAAGGTGATATTTAATATTAAGATATGGCACATAGATAGGATGGGCTACACGGAAGGTGATATTAAGTATTAAGGTATGGCCCATAGATAGAATGGACTAAAGATGATATTTAGCATAACGATACGGCACACAGATAAATAAAACGGGCTTCAAAATGGTGATTTTCATTATTGATTAATGACTCAGAGATAGGACGGGCTACAAAAATAATGGTATGTAGCCACGAACTAAGTACTGAGCGATTATATTTTCCTCATATCAACAGCACTGGAATGTCAGCTTGCAGGAGAGAGCCGACGCTTGGGCCCAGCAATGCACATTTAAGCACGAACGTAGTGATGACGTAGGAGAGAACCTCTTCTTCGACACAGACCATGAGAACGATGTCTTCATTCGAGGACTGGAGGAGTGGCACAAGGAGAAGTCCAGGTGGGGATACACTCCAAATAGCTGTTCAGGGTCTTGTCATTTCACGCAGGTAAGTTGTTAATGTCTTATATGGTAAGCAGAGGCTCCGTGTAGCACATTTTATTGCTGCTTTTGCTCTTCCTGTTGCTGCTGTTGTCCTTGCAATTGTTCTTGTTGCGATCGTAGAATACTTATTCGTTTACATAATGGAGAACTAAGGAAATCTTATGCCCTCATTCATTTTCAGTGAAAAAGAAATATATTTACTCCCAGCAACTTCACAAATTTCTAATTGCTGTGTGTGGAGCATGTGGCGACATGTAGTATCTAGATATGATGCACAGATAGAACAGGATACATGAATGGTTACATGCAGTAATTACAAGAGAAAGTCATTAAGTAACAGGACTTTTATTATAAAGTGCAAGGAAGAGTATGGACAACCAAACTGGGTCTTAAGCAATACTCCATGTAAGGGTCGAAAGGATAGAGCAGTTTGCACATGCTCAATAGCGATTACAAAATGGTTGCACCACTATATACAGACCTACAACAATTGTTGGACAGTGTAGTAACAGAGAGTGCACAGAAAGGACTGTCCTTGAATATCAAGAAAACAGTAACAATGGGGATATCAAAGAAAATGGGGACGCCAAAATGTGACATAGAAATAGAAGGGGAAATTCTCAACCAAGTGGATAATTTTAAATACCTAGGGGCACTTATAACATCAGATGGAAGATGTAAAAAAGAGATTAAGAGCAGAATAGGGCAGGCAAAGACAGCATTTCAGAAAATGAAGAGTATCTTATGCAATAAGTCGCTATCAATGAATGTAAGAAAGAGAGTACTAAAATGCTATATAGAACCAGTTTTGCTGTATGGCAGCGAATCTTGGAATGTAAATGAACAAATTAGGAAGAACTTAGAAGCAACAGAGATGTGGTTTTTAAGACGAATGTTGCGAATTCCTTGGACTGCCAGAGTAACTAACAACGATTGCCTGAAAGAGGCTAATGAAACTAGAACACTATATACAACAATAAGAAAGAGACAAACATCTTTCTTTGGTCATGTGATGAGAAGAGAGGCATTGGAGAACATCGTGACAACTGGAAAGATCGAGGGGAAGAGAGGCAGAGGCAGACCAAGAGAAATGATGCTGGACGGACTGAGACGGTGGCATGGAGGAATATCATCAGCAGAGTTGATCCAGAACACCAAAGACCTGAGATCTGTGGAGAGCCATGAACGCCTACGCCAGCCGGCACGGCACTTGATGATGATGATGACTATATACTTGCATCGTGAAATAATAATGAGATATTAGATATTATTCGTTTCATTTAATATTGTATTTTTGTTTTGTTTTGTTTTTGTTTTTGTCAGAGAGTGTGAAACCTTGTGAAATCTACAAAAGAATTATGGTTCATTGTGGAAACAGTTGTGTGAGTCAGGGAAGAGTGTATGAAGCCAGTTATACAATTGAAACACCGAGGACTTATCTTAAAAGGAATGTTGTTGTTCCACGACAACGCCGACCCTCATACGACTACGCATACAGTGGATACACTACGTGTTCTGAAATGTGAGGTTTTGAAACACCCAGCATACAATCCAGACTTGGCTACATCGGACTTTCACTTGTTTGAACCCTTGAAGGAACATTTGCAGATTCAAGGGTTTGCAGAAGACAACAAGGTAATGGAGATTGTGCACAATTTTCTGAGAAGACTTCAACAACTTAATGGACAGGTAAACCAAGTGAGTTGGCAGGCAGGAGGTACTATGTTGAAAAATAACACACACAACATTTCTGGTTCGCACAAGTGTAATAATGTTTTTCGTGAAATTCCTGTTACATGATGAGTTAACCTCGTAAAAAGAATGGGGAACAAGCTAGACTGCATTAAGTGGGGGACAGCTGTAACGGGGTTTTTGGAAAAGACCGAAATATGGAAGGTCACAACAACAGGGAGCAATATGAAAATCCACACCAAGGAAATACGAATAACCATAATCTATGAAGGGGCTTCAAATTAAAACCTTATATGTGTGTGCGTGCGTGCGTCCGTGCGTGTGTGTGTGTGTGTGTGAGAGAGAGAGAGAGAGAGAGAGAGAGTGAGAGAGAGAGAGAGAGAGAGAGAGAGAGAGAGAGAGAGAGAGAGAGAGAGAGAGAGAGAGAGAGAGAGAGAGAGAGAGAGAGAGAGAATATATTAAGGGGAAGAAAGTGAAGAACAAATGTATCATCTTTCGATGTAGTCGCCACTGCATTCAATGCAAGTTCTC
Organism: Cepaea nemoralis; assembly: GCA_014155875.1. Lineage (NCBI taxonomy): Eukaryota > Metazoa > Mollusca > Gastropoda > Stylommatophora > Helicidae > Cepaea > Cepaea nemoralis. The sequence goes on along the minus strand of JACEFZ010004410.1, from coordinate 29,620 downwards.
CAGCGCCGATAAAGTGCTTGGATCCTGTTGAAAAATTCTCTGAGGTCACTACTTGGTGTGCCTGACCCGGATTAGAACAGTCTGTCACAGAAGTCACGCCGTTTTGAAACTTCTTACTCCACTCATACACTGAACTCACAGGCATACATCACTATTCTGGACCTTCATTTACCAATGAATTTATATAGGTTTCACTCCTTCACTGATTTTTTAAAAAAAAACGGATAACAGAATGCTGCTCCACTTTAGTGCTTGTTAAAAGTCGGGCGGCCATCTTTAATCTGTCCTTATGAAGTCATCATATTCGTCTTCACCATGATATCACCCTCTTGACATCCTTAACAATAATATTGACAGGGGGACGCAGAGGTGTTTCCAGGGCACCATGGCCGGGATACGTACTGGCCAAGACCTGCTGACACGTCCACGTCGTCCGTCCTGGGCAACAGGTCTCTTCGGGGACCTGGCTAACATCAATAGGATCGATGATTCCTCCAAAGCCGGAGAGTATCTGCCTGCATGGCGAGGAACCACCAGTCTGCACACCAATAAGCCATACATGGGACAACGGATACTCACGCAAACCTCAGGTCCGGTATGACATCACACTGATGTTGGACAACAGGATGTCTTCTTCCGACATACAGGACTTCACGCTGGAGTTCACAGCCAGCGAACACAAGCAAGCAAGCAATATTGACAGGTTACGAGACGATGGCACAGTTACTGTAATTTCTATCACACGTTTATGTTTTTTTTTTTAAATTTAAGCCCCCCTGAAATATGGGTAAATAGGAATGTTCTTAAATAATTGAATCGCTACAACTATCTCGGTACAGTCATAGCATCTGATGAGGGGGGGGGGGGGGGGGGGGGGGCCCTTGAAGAGATTAAAACAAAAATCGCTGTAGTGAAGGTAACGTTCTGCAAGATTGAAACTATACTGACCAATTTTTTAAAAATGTCAATTGCAACGAGAAAAAGAGTGTTGAAATGATACTTAGAGCCTGTACTTTTGTATGGATGTAAAGCGTGGACAATGAGCAGACAGGCTGAAAAACATCTAATGGCAGTAGAAATGTGGTTTCTTTGCAAAGAATACCATGGGGAAAATAGAAAAACCAAAATGTAAATCCTAAAAGAAACACATAAAAACCGTAAACTAATTAGAGAAATTAGACGTAGACAGTCAACATGTTTGGACACGTTATAAGAAGAAATAAATTAGAGAATTTGGTGACAACTGGCAAGACTGAGTGAAAAAGAACAAGGGGAAGGCAGAGAAGTAAATATTTGAATAGCTTGACCACATGGCATCCTTATACAAGAACACGGAGCTGATCCACGACTCTGGTGATCGTGTGATACGACGAAACGTGACCGCCCACGCTTATCGGCACGGCACCTGATAATAATGACAACACCGCAAGGCCCGAGATGTGTGGAGAGACATGAACACCTACGCCAGTTGACAGGCACACGATAATGATGACAATGATTCTTGTGAAAAGCTGCTGCATTTTGTGCCAACTGATAAGAGCCCTCTTATGTTTCGCCTATTGTAAACGTTAGAATCAAAATGCCGAAACATTTATCAAAAGTGACAAGGCCGACGCAAGGATACTGCTATCGCAGCTTAAGTTGTTAGACAAATAACGATTGATGAAAAGATATGTATTGTTGTTCAGGTATAAACAACACTGGTTTTTTTTGTCTCCGAGCTGTCAGTTCATATTTTTCCCCCACTGAATTCTACGTTTTAATATTATCTATTTACGTGCGGTATTAACTATTTAAAGACGATAAAAACAAAGAAAATTGAAATATTTTGGTCACTTAAAACGTCACGAAAGTTTTGAGAGAACAATAATGGAGAGGTATATGCCTGGGAAGAGAGGGAGAGGAAGGCCAAAGCGAAAATGGGTGCAGGATGTGGCGGATGATCTCCAGATGGGTGTATCGGACGCGGGACATCTTGCTTATTATCGAGAGGTTTTCCAGAAGGTTGTTATGGGAGCGAGGTTCTGCAAAGGACATGCTACTGAATAAATGAATTAGCTATTTTATATACAACGGCGAAGGTGTTTTGAATTAAATTCGCAATCCAGGACACGACGTTCGAAAAGCAGCTGAAGCCGATTTGGAAGCAGGGCGTTTTCAGTTAGTTTTCATACAATGCCGATCTTTCAGAAATCAATGTCAAACTAATGAATCCTGCCAAGAAATCTTAAAAAGTCCAAAAATGCTGGGGTTGACTGTGATGTCCTGTAAAGGAAATGCAACTAACTATACTAATAAAGGGAGCTGCGGTAGCGTTGTGGCTATACGGTGGTCGTGAGTTCGAGTCCGTTTTGATAGATGATTTTAACCTTCGTATGGAACAAAAGAAAAAGCAGCGGCTGCAGCAGGTTATAACAATATGAATTGCAAACAATTAAGTATATTTAGCTCTTGCGAGAAGAAGAGACATACTCAACACAGACACCATGTGCATACCTTACACAGAACTCCATTCCTTCATAATACAGGTGAAAATGAAGTGTGACTTACCCAAAATCAGAAGCAATCAATAAATATATAAAATGAAATAATAAAATACACAAATAAGTACGATAGGACGCAAAGGACGGCCGACGTTTCGATTCTAAGAATCTTTGTTAAGGACAGGACAACACAAACACATTTTAAAAAAAAACACACACACACAATAAAATAGGCACAACTGCTAGGTTACCATGTGGGAGCAGAAAATCCTTATTATTCTTGAATTAACCCGGCCTAAAATTGGTAACAAGAAATTTCTAGGGAAGTTAAGGTTGCCGGAGTGGTATCGATTACATCACCCATGAAGGGGAGCTACTGGCCGAGTGGCTAGAACGACAGGTTCTCCTTCAGGAGACCCTGATTCGAATGCATTATAACGTCAGTCAAACTCTCATTACAATTGACGAATGGTTGTAAAATTTGAAACATAGAGGTTTTAAATGTCGCTGAATTTATTGAGCACATCTCTGAACTTGAAACAAATATTCTAAGGCACTTTACTTGGGCACCAAATAAGTAAACACGGAGATCAGCGGTAAGATGTGGGATTTTTTATGTCGGGGCGAGGAAAAAAAATCCCTAACCTGCACAGTTCTTGGCGACTGCAAATAGCCAAGAGGCCTTAATTCCCCAGGCCCAAGACTCCCCAGTCCCTACGCCGCAAGATACTATGGACAGAAGATGACAAATGACAGACAGATCCATAGCTTGCAGATTCAGCTATACAGGCATGAATCCTGCGCCATATGCCGCAGACGCCGCAATACATGTAGACGAGTCCTTGATTACTATTTCAGAATAAAATGAAACCACGTCCCGAAGAAGGAATCTGATACAGATGTGTGATGTGATAGGACTGTCACATTTTGTGAACCTTAATGCATGGAGGATTGTGTGGCCAGTCTTTCCCTTTATAGATGCACCACGATAGCAGCAATCGAACTCTCGTCCGTCTGCGCTCAAGATATTATAACTGTTGAATTAAATGGCAATACAAGATCCCAGACCTGAAGTCTTAGAAAGAGCGTCCATGCCCAGTACCAACACTCTAATAATGAAGAATCAGATTAGCTGGGCTGGTCATTTGACTCACATTCCAGATCACAGGCTCCCTAAACGAATTTTTGTTACGGTGACCTGCGCTGTGATAAACGCTCACAAGGCGGCTAGAGGAAACACGTTAAACACATCCTGAAGATCTCATTAACAGTTTTTGGAATTCATCACGACACTTGGGAGACAAAGACCGGAATTCGTGGCATACATCATTACGCAAGGGTGTAGTCACTTGTGTAGCAAACAGACCTGCAAGAGCTGCGAAAAAAAAAAGGCTGGACAAAAATAAAAACCACTACAGGAGATTCCACTCTTGAAACGTCAAGCATTCCTTGTCCATTTTGTCGAGCCATAATAGACTTTACCAGCCATCTTAGAACTCATGGCTCCAAACTTTCAACCCCTCTGAATGAAATGAATGGTCATAATTATTCTTGATGGACAAACACCATAACTGTTGTACTCTTTAGTTACACTAACGCGGCCGCTTTTTGTTACAATACTACTAAAGTAACATCAGTCAAGTATTATAATAATATGAATCAAATCGATAATAGGAATGACCAAGCATGTTTTCATCAAAATAAAATCAGTATTAACAACTAGAGCAGTGGTTCTCAACCGTTTTTGGCCCGTGCACCCCTTCACAATATTTTCAGAACGCCATCCCTCCCCACCCCCTTTTCGTATTTCTTACCTAAAAGTTTGGCCCGTTCCCCCCTTCACCATATTTTCAGAACGGCATTCCCCCCTTTCGTATTTCCTACCTAAAAATCCCGCCCCCGCCCCTACACAGTATACGTAATAATGGAAGCTAAATTTAATAGCACATACTAAAACAAGTCTAGACGTCCACATGAAACATGATTTGTGGGTCTACTTACTTTATAAATTGAATGTTAGAAGGGTGAGACTTACAGAACCGTAAAGTATGAAGGGAAAAACAATATCAAGTAATCGGTTCTTGTATTAACGCGATCTTGAAATAATCTTAATGCCCCCCCCCCCCCATGGAAACCCTAAAATTCCCCCGGGGGTGAGGGGGGGGGGGGAATTCCCCACCTATTGAGACTAACTGAACTAGAGATATTAACAACGCTTTAAAAAGGAGAATTGTCAAATGTTAGTTTTCTTCCTGTTTAGATCTTGTAGAATGTCGGTTTTCTTTCGTGTTCAAATCTTCTAAAATGTAAGTTTCCTTCGACTTTCAGATCGAATAGAATGTATGCTTTTATTTATTTATAGATCTTGTAGAATGTCATTTATCTTCAATGTACAGATCTTATACGCCGCATAAACACTAGAACGAAAAGAGAAAGTGCAACAATACACCAGAGTACCGGGTGTTGCTAAGATTTATGGCGTACACAAATACATGCTTGTGATAATCATAAACCGCAGGCCATGATGCAACTATTCGGTGTGAAATACACTCTAGATATATCTTAAAGTGGATCTACGGCTACGGCTGTGAGAAAACACTTGAAAGTGACTCCTTGGGCGAAGCTGTGTATAAGTGGTTTGATAACAGCAGATAAGTGGTGTTCGGGTACAAAGTATATTGTAGAGACGTATAATTTACCTTTAGAATCCGGGGGAAGTTTGGGGCCTGTGCTCTTCGTCCGATAAGTGAGGGATTGATTGGCTACCTCAGTGAATCCAGGCCTAAAATATGGGACGTCCTTATCACATCAAATACCCAAAGCGGCAAAATAGTTCGGGACAAATAAATACATATACATAAACCTGTGAAAACATTAAAAAGAATAGAAAATGGTTCCACAACGATCCTATATACTATTAATTATTTTTAGTCGGTATCTCCCTTGGGAGGAGAGTTGTTCAGACCTGCGGTGTATCCCAGTAACTCGGACAGTGCTGGTACAAAGATTTAAAAGGGAAAACGATCGACTTCATTGCAACGAGTCATCAATCCCATATGGCTGAGTCTCTTTCCGCAGGGCGGGCTGCCCATAAGCTTCGCGCAAATCACGAACTCCGTAGCTAGAGCGACCTCTCCCGGAGTATCAGAAAAACCTGCAGTCGTGAACCGGACGACCTAGGAGGGAATTGAACCCACCACCTTCGGCGCGAGAGACAGGTGGTATCTTCAAAGACGTTACCTCACACAGAGAACTGGTTACTGGCATCAGACAAATACGTTACCTCACACAGAGAACTGGTTACTGGCATCAGACAAAGACGTTACCTCACACAGAGAACTGGTTACTGGCATCAGACAAAGACAGACCGCATTCTTTGGGCACTTCATGAGAAGAGGACAGCTGAAGTATACTTCCACAACGAGAAATTTGGATGGAAAAAGAGGCAGGGAGAAATCAAGAGAGAAGATGATGGACAGTTTTACAGCATGGCAAGGAAGAACATTGGTATGAGAAATGATTGGTAGTTCAAGAGACAGAAGATTATGGACAGACATGATTACCAACTCCCCACAGCATGGACTTTAAGAAGATGACAACGAAGAAGAAGACTTGATTCTGTAAGCTGGCTGGAGCGATTCTGTATTATTGTATGTTTAGAAATAAATGCTGACCATATTCTTCATACTGTCCTTCGTGCACAGATTGTGTGGGGCTATACTACTACAGTCGGCTGCTCGGCTAATGTGTGTCCGGCACTGAGAGTCGCAAACCGAGTCATCAAGAACGCCATGCTTTTTATATGCTTTTATTACCCAAGGTTTGTAGTTAATATGTATTGCTATTCATTCATTCATTCATTCATTCATTCATTCATTCATTCATTCATTCGTTCTATGGTTCTTTCGTTCGTTCATTCATTCGTATGTCTATACTTTTGCTTTTCCACCCATTCTTTGACAGCGCTATGGCTAGGGGCAGTGAACACTTTTCACATTTTCCCGACATACCGATTCGAGGGTTTGAAATCAGCCGCAGACGACGTGGAAACAGACCACCATGCGTTGATTTAGATGACATGGGCGTTGGCCACTCAGAAATCAATGGCAAACTACCTAACGTATAAATTGCCTAGTAAATCACACAAAGCCAAAACTTGATGGGCTTGATTGAAACGCCTTATAAAGGACATGCAACTTACTTTTAATCCATTCTTTATTCATCTGGTGTGTTTTGGCTGTTGTAATGGTTGCCTTTACTTTTTCCCATGCAACTATTTCATCAATCGTACAATGTTTTAGTTGGGGTAAGCACCCCAGAATCAAGTCAGTACAAGGGTTGTTCAGTATTGCACAAGTAAAGGTACCAGAGAGAAAAGGAGAATCAATATGGGCTTTTGCCAAAGGGTAAATTTCAATGTTACCCGAGAAGGTAGTTCTAAGGTAATAATACCTGAAATCCCACATAATAATGTAGAGTGATAGTCAGTACATAAATAGATTACATTAATGTATATAAAATGTGTTACATATACATCTACTTTATGTGCTAAATAATGATCCAAGTACAATGAACTATCAGGTGTCCGCAGACATGAACTAAAGAACTGTGCTGCAGAACGTAGATACTACCGTGTGTAATAGGACAGCTCATTTTCAACTAAGCTCCATTCCTGGGTATCATGTGTGTGAAATGCAGAGAACAGTGCTTAATTATAGACACTAAAAAGACTGAGCTACGACACCAGCGAATCTCTACACGGGCACTACCGAGAAAACTCTAGTATGACTGTATAATGTAGTTCAGATACCCAGGCAAATTGTGTAGATTTATTATGCCTATACAACCAATGTGCAAACATGAAGGCAACTACTATCCTGAAGGAACTGAATACAGTGTATATAAACTTAATGTGATATGTAATTAAATATTTTAAAATAATGATGAATTAGAGATAGAATTAGGTAGTATAATAATTCTCATTTAGTTAAATAGTTTAGGTAGTACAGTAATTAACCCGGTTACTTAACTTAAATTTAAAGTACAATATTAGATTAGACATAAATATAGTTAATTACATCATAATAAATTAAATTAAAATAGTGATAGACATAGCACCATTTAGATTGTGATATTTCATTTAACTGCAATATAGTTTACCTTATTCCATCTCAGTGAAATCATACCATCGATCAAACATTACCAGTTATTAGTATTATCATTTTACATTACATAAGTGAACTTACATCATTTACACCATTTAGAGTAAGAACATCAATCATATAATTTCTTGTCAATTAAAAAAAATTAGGTAATATAGTGGTAGAAAAGTATATAATTTCTGTTCACATCATCCATTTAATTAAGGTACATAACTCACATCACATCATGTACAGTCAAATAGTTAGATTACATCCCTTAGATTAGATAAACATATCAGATAATTAGCATGACAAAAGTTAGATAACACATCAAATACTGAGATATAGAAATAGGATTACTATGTTATAGTGTAGAGTCTTAGATTAATGTAATATACTGTACTATGAGATCAAGGGGACAAATTATCAACACGGTCTCATCCATGTAAATATAGTGTAAATAGATGACTCATGCAGCGACTTACGCACAGTCATTGGGCTCGACAGTCATAAACTGCGCCGAATCTGTACAGTGTTACTCAAAGGTTTTTAAATAATCAGAAGAATGGGTATATAAGGATAAAAGATGTATGATTGAATTAGGAGTGAAAGGAGTATGACAGAAGTTTGAATGTGAAAACGAATGGAAGAGAGACAGGAGAGAGTGAGGTTAGTCAGCAAATTCTTCTGCTGCCTCGCTTAACTTTTAACGTTTGTTTGTGTGATTGTTGTTTTTCGTTAGTGAACATGTGCTAATGTGAATGTGTTGTCTGTAATATAGGTTAGAATTTAGATTACAGTATTTTGGGTTTCATAACCAGGGAATGTAGTCATGAATTAGTGTTATGCACCTGTTTGTGGGCACATTTAACCAAATTATGACCCGTAAAAAACTGATATACATACACATAAAAATTAGAAACATAGAGTAGGAATTAGATTAGTAGATTAATTACATACAAACACGCAAACAACCAGGAAAACAAACATATAAATTACATACACTTTTTGTAAATCAAAGGGAGATAACTTTGGGTCAGGGGACATAATAGACAACGAAAAACTATCTTAACAGTGAAATGGAACTTTACACGCGGAAGCGATGTAGGTAAAGCCTATCGCACACACTCTTGTATAATGGTTGTTAGATATTATATGGGGGACATGAAGCAATTCATGTGTTGACCCTAAGAAAGTCAACTTTGGATGGGTAGTAAGTTAATTTACTATGTGAGGGCAGGTCTTATAAGACAACGGTCCGGTTCAGACATACCTCTAATAAGTATAATATAGCATGTGAGAAAGGGCTCACGCCAACCAGTCAAGTTTGTGGCGATTGCCAGTAGCCAAGTAAAGTTTCGCGACATTGTGGTAAAAGTCAGTAGGAGTCTATTAGAATGCCCAAAGCCAGGTTATCTAGAGTCTTTGACAAAAATTTGAGACACTAATTTTTTAGAAACCTCTTGCGTCACAACCAATGAGTGAAAGTTGGTGACGCAACGCAGGAGGGGCGGGTGTGTGTCAAAGACTTGAACACATCCCCTCAGCCAGGAAGAGCAGGTAATCTTAAAGAGGCCATGAGGGGATACTGTGCCCGAGGCAAGGGCAGGGGAGATGAGGGAATAGGGTCAGGTTAACCATTCCCTCATGAGACACGCAGGCGTGGTTCAGAGAGTTAGCACTCTAACCACGATAAGCATCACGCCTCGTGGTAGCGGGAGAAGTTGAGTAGACACTCAACATGACACGTTTGCCATCAAGCGTGCCAGGTGAGGCAACACGCGTCAAGGTGAAGGTGACTCCGCGTGGTGTGTACCGGCGGGAGTAAAGATTGGCAGACGGGAGACAGGACGTGTCGAGTACACCTCGGTTAGAATAGAGCTAGGGTTTTGTTGTAACTACATAGATAGAAAGTAGCATAGTGGTTAGCTATTTGTGATAGAGGATTCTGTGGTAGAGTGTTATGTGTTTCATTAGTGACTGTTCACTGCTGTAGCGAGCCAATGGCAATAAATTGCACTATGTATTTTGCCTCCCACACGACTTGCAAGTATTCTTGTATTGGTGTGAGAGAAGTACCCGATGATGTCTGTCAGTGAGTTGTTGACAGGCCAGGGTAATTGTGTGTCAAAGACTTGAACACATCCCCTCAGCCAGGAAGAGCAGGTAATCTTAAAGAGGCCATGAGGGGATACTGTGCCCGAGGCAAGGGCAGGGGAGATGAGGGAATAGGGTCAGGTTAACCATTCCCTCATGAGACACGCAGGCGTGGTTCAGAGAGTTAGCACTCTAACCACGATAAGCATCACGCCTCGTGGTAGCGGGAGAAGTTGAGTAGACACTCAACATGACACGTTTGCCATCAAGCGTGCCAGGTGAGGCAACACGCGTCAAGGTGAAGGTGACTCCGCGTGGTGTGTACCGGCGGGAGTAAAGATTGGCAGACGGGAGACAGGACGTGTCGAGTACACCTCGGTTAGAATAGAGCTAGGGTTTTGTTGTAACTACATAGATAGAAAGTAGCATAGTGGTTAGCTATTTGTGATAGAGGATTCTGTGGTAGAGTGTTATGTGTTTCATTAGTGACTGTTCACTGCTGTAGCGAGCCAATGGCAATAAATTGCACTATGTATTTTGCCTCCCACACGACTTGCAAGTATTCTTGTATTGGTGTGAGAGAAGTACCCGATGATGTCTGTCAGTGAGTTGTTGACAGGCCAGGGTAATTGTGGTGTCAAGAAGTGGTGCTTGGACGAAAGAGCCAAGCTAGTACCCACAGCACAGGGTAATTGTGGTTGTCAGAAGTGAAGCTTGGACGCAAAGTTCAAGCTAATCCACTCGTCCACGAGCTCCAGACTAGGGTTTAATTTAATTTGTGTAGTGACGGTGATTTGTGCAGACAAGAAGAATGTTGCAAGCTAGAAATGTGCCTATCGTGACGTGTTAAACGGTTTAAGTGTGTTTATGAAATATTTATTTAGTGAAATTAAGTATTCATCAAAGCTGTAAGTATTGTTATTCTTCTTTTTCTATATTTATTTAAATATTTACCGTTTTGGTTGACAAATGAGTACCAAAAATGATTCAGGGCGGAGCGATACAACGCTTGCCGACAATATCGATTTTTCATCGCGCTGTGCTGTGACGTCAGACGATTGACAAACAGTCGTCTGGGCTCATTAGCATACAGCAAGCGAGTGTTTACAAAGTTGCTAAACGGCGCTCGCCTGAATCGGTACGATATATCAGCTATTATTTCTTTATTTGATTTACAAAAGGAATATATTTATTTATTTAAACATTATTAGGTTATTTATATTTATGAAAAGCAGTTATTAATATTTTTGGTCTATTTTCTCATTGTTTACCGTCACGATGGAACTACTTTCGGGCGAGCAGATGGCACTTGCTTGCACAACACTTACATAAATTAACTAGAATAGTAACGTAAGGCAATACTGATAGAACGAAGACAGGACATCGACATTTAATGTACGTGATACATATTCTAGTTGTTCGTGATTCTGTCATTGTCTAAGTCATTGTCCTTAGTTGTCAGGGCAATTATATCGTGCACCTCTGGGCGTAACACTGCCGCCCTACATATCGAAGAGTGAACAACAGCTGTGTACGGATGCCGGTGTGCCAACTATGGTGTCCCAATTACGTAACGTGTTTCCACCCTAAAGTATCAAGGTGACCTGTGTCGACGGAGTTCCGTTCCCCGATCCTCGGGAACGTTAAAGCTGAGTACACTTATATATTTTGGCATGCAATTTGATTAATAGTGCATCTCTTTTTCAGCTTTTGAGACACTATTGTATTTTTTGTGCTCTGTTTTTTCAGCATTAAATTTTGCAGGGCACCAGCAAAGAGTACAATTCTCTGTGCTCATTAGTGAATAAAAATAACATATCAAAGATAAATAACTGATAAAAGTCATCATTGCCTGTCACTGCGAACCAAATGCTAAATTAAGATGGCAACTTTATCAGACTTCATAAAAGCAGGTAAAGATCTAGAATTAACGGGAAAAGAGTTACAACAATATTCAGATCAGAAATTTAAAGAAGCAAAAGATGCTGAAAGGGACGAACGCGCACGAGAAAGAGAAGAAGAAAGACAGCATCAAAAAGAGATCGCTCAACTAGCTGAGAGAACAAAACAGAAACAGCTAGAAGATGATAAACTGATTAAACAGAAAGAATTAGAACTTAAACAACAACAGTTAGAACATGATAAGGAGATAAAACAGAAAGAATTAGAATTAAAGCAAAAGCAATTAGACCAGGACAAAGAATTAAAGCAATCTGAAATAGCTGAAATGGCAAGAGTCAAAGAAAAACAGATACAAGTAGAATCAGAGACACAGTTAAAGATGAAAGAAAGGGACGTAGAGTCACACGCAGAAATCTCTGCCACTAAACTAAAAAGTCAACAAGAGGAAAATAAGTTCAACAAATACAAAAATATTATCAAACCATACTGTAAAGATGATCCCATATCAGCATGGATAGAGAATGTAGAGTACCAATTTAAATTTCACCAAGTTCCATTAGAAATGTGGGCTCCAATTTTTATGAAGAATCTCAGTGGTGAGCCCCTCAAAGTAATAGAGTCCATACCAACAGACCTCAGATCTAACTATCAATACATCCATGATAGGATAATGCAACACTTTTTACTTGATGCCCCTGGATATCAAAATCAATTTCAAATTTAAAGCCTAAACCCAATGAGACTTTCATTGATTACGTCTCAAATGTTCTAAGTGTACTAAATAGATGGCTTAAAGCGGCTAACATAGGAAGAGACTTTGATAGATTAAAAAACTTAATTGCTATGGATAAGGTTATATCCACCATACCTTCTCCTTTTGCTAAATTTTTACAGCAGTCAGACATAGAAAACATAGAACAGTTTGAAAAGAAAGGATCGGCATATTTTTCTTCTAACAGAGATGTCTTTAAAACTTCAAATGACGCTGAAATAGTTTCTTTTGTGAAAGATCAACCAAAATATCAGAGTAATAGAAAACCATTTCAGAAATATGATAAGAAAGACATGAAAGTGTCCAAATGCATACATTGTCAACTTGTACATGATTCTTATGGTATGTGTGACAAATCGCCAAATTATCCGGCGCATCTTGAAAAAGTGATCAAGAAACAGCAGAGCAAAAGATCGGCATACAGGCGGGCCATTAAATGTTTTTTTTTGTTCCAGCTATGGGCATTATAGTAATAAGTGCCTGGGCCGCCAACGTATGAAAGCTAGCAATGCTATTCTGATTGACACCTCTTCAGATAGTGGTAGTGAGAGTGAATGTGAGGTTGAGAATGAACTGCCATTTAATCAGTGTGAAGACGTTTGTAGTGCAAACGATATGTTAAGCTTTGACAGCTGTGAACGATGTCACCAATTCCATACAGACGCGAAACTAGAATGTGGACATACAGTACTATGCTCATCTGAGAGTGTAAACGCAGCAGTAGCCTCCAGAGGCAATCTTGTGTTCCACAATGCAATAGTCAATGATGTACCATGCCAGTGTTTGCTGGACAGCGGCAGCACCCTTATTGGTCTTCGGAAAGAACTGGTTAATCCGGGTGATTACACAGGTGATACTGTCAAATGCCGTACCTTCTCGGGTAGCATTGAAATTTACACTTTGGCAAAAGCCCATATTGATTCTCCTTTTCTCTCTGGTACCTTTACTTGTGCAATACTGAACAACCCTTGTACTGACTTGATTCTGGGGTGCTTACCCCAACTAAAACATTGTACGATTGATGAAATAGTTGCATGGGAAAAAGTAAAGGCAACCATTACAACAGCCAAAACAGACACTTCAAAACATCATAACATATTACAAGATGAGACACTACTGATGCTTTCTACAACCAGCACAGATGACACAAACAAACAGAAACTTTTACACCACCAAAAATCTACTCTTAATGTGTCTCCATACTTAAAATTGTTAAAGGTCAAAGCCAGAGTGACCAAAAATGCATCTTGTTTATTTAGACGTAAGAATGGCATTTCAACTACAGGTCATGCTACTGGTAACCATGAACAGGTGTTACCTGAACAACACCGGTTAACCATGCCAAAATATGCACATAAAACACCGGTGACTGGTCATCTTGCATACAACAACACCAGACCAGGTTTTTTCAAGAAGATAAAATTATGTTTCCATAATGTATTTGCGTGTAATGTCTGTCAACAATTGGTACAAAAGTTTAAGGGTAGACATCCTACAACTGAAGTACAACCTTCTAGACTGGCTCCCAAGCCATTTGATAGAGGAAGGGTCAGTTCTACCACAAACACACAAACAACGGTGCAAGAACCAGTGATCTTGAACTTGATCAAGACAGATTTAGGCTACCTCCATACCAACGAAATGGCAACGACTATTCAAGGTGGTACATAACCATGGTACATGTTGACTATGAAATATCGATAAAAAGACACCTTTTGGGTACCCTGTTGGGTACTTTAAAAAAGGAAAATATCGAGAAAAATTCCCAAAACCCCCGGATAACCAGCAACATGCGCAAACCTATTTTCAAAGACAAGGGCAAAGTAGTGAAAAAGAAAACAGAATAAAAAAATATGATAAAGGGCAATACATACGAAAATAAAACCCGTTAAAATGGACTTTTGGCCCCAAAACCAAAAAAGGGGCAAATTAGTAAAATAAATTCACATGAAAAATTTTTAAAAAACTGAGACTGGGCCAAAATTTTAAACCTTTTGAAACTGAACCCTGCCCTGGAAAAGGGCGACCCTTTTGGGTTTAAAAATCAAAAACAAAAGGAAAGTCAAAATTTTATTTTCCAAAATTAAAATTTTTTCTGTAAAAATTTTTCCCAATCCCCGTTGCCCAACCGAAAAATGTTTTTTCCAAAATTAGAATCTCCATGTCCCCCTAAAGGAAAAGGGTCCCAAAAAATTTTTGGGAAGGGAAATTACCCCCGAAATTTCAATTTTAGGGAAAGAAGCCCCCAATAAATTTCTGAGAAAATTAAAATTTTTCTGTAAATTTCCCTTCCCCCGCTTTCCCCCCAAACCGGGCTCGTTTTTATTCTTAAAATGACCGGATTTCCCCGGTGGTCCTAGGTTTTATAGGGGATCTTCCCCCGTTGTTTTCGTTTTTGGGGGGAAGATCACCTTTCCGAACCAATAAATTTTCAGAATAGAACCCCCAAAGGCAAAACTATGCGGGGGAAAGGCTCCATTTAATTGAGGGGGGTCAATTTTTAATTAAAAACCGAACCCCAAACCCCCCCAGGGGAAAAAGGTAATTTAAACCGAGGGGGATTGGGGGCAACAAAATGAAGGGGAATTTGGGGTCCAGGTTTTAAACCCTTCCCCCCCTTAGACAGACTTTTGGGCGAGAGTTGCACTTCTTAAAAACCACATAAATTAACCCCCGTGGGAAAAAGGGGGGGGAATTTATAGAACCAAACAGGGCATTTTTCCCTTAAGCGTGGGGGACAACAATAAAAATTTAAAACTCCCCTGGGGAAGGCGGGAATTTTAAAAAGGCCCGAGGGGATACTGTGCCCGAGGCAAGGGCAGGGGAGATGAGGGAATCGGGTCAGGTTAACCATTCCCTCATGAGACACGCAGGCGTGGTTCAGAGAGTTAGCACTCTAACCACGATAAGCATCACGCCTCGTGGTAGCGGGAGAAGTTGAGTAGACACTCAACATGACACGTTTGCCATCAAGCGTGCCAGGTGAGGCAACACGCGTCAAGGTGAAGGTGACTCCGCGTGGTGTGTACCGGCTGGAGTAAAGATTGGCAGACGGGAGACAGGACGTGTCGAGTACACCTCGTTTAGAATAGAGCTAGGGTTTTGTTGTAACTACATAGATAGAAAGTAGCATAGTGGTTAGCTATTTGTGATAGAGAAGTCTGTGGTAGAGTGTTATGTGTTTCATTAGCGACTGTTCACTGCTGTAGCGAGCCAATGGCAATAAATTGCACTATGTATTTTGCCTCCCACACGACTTGCAAGTATTCTTGTATTGGTGTGAGAGAAGTACCCGATGATGTCTGTCAGTGAGTTGTTGACAGGCCAGGGTAATTGTGGTGTCAAGAAGTGGTGCTTGGACGAAAGAGCCAAGCTAGTACCCACAGCACAGGGTAATTGTGGTGTCAAGAAGTGGTGCTTGGACGAAAGAGCCAAGCTAGTACCCACAGCACAGGGTAATTGTGGTTGTCAGAAGTGAAGCTTGGACGCAAAGTTCAAGCTAATCCACTCATCCACGAGCTCCAGACTAGGGTTTAATTTAATTTGTGTAGTGACGGTGATTTGTGCAGACGAGAGAAATGTTGCAAGCTAGAAATGTGCCTATCGTGACGTGTTAAACGGTTTAAGTGTGTTTATGAAATATTTATTTAGTGAAATTAAGTATTCATCAAAGCTGTAAGTATTGGTATTCTTCTTTTTCTATATTTATTTAAATATTTACCGTTTTGGTTGACAAATGAGTACCAAAAAGGATTCAGGGCGGAGCGATACAATGCCTGCTGACAATATCGAGT
Organism: Cepaea nemoralis; assembly: GCA_014155875.1. Classification (NCBI taxonomy): domain Eukaryota; kingdom Metazoa; phylum Mollusca; class Gastropoda; order Stylommatophora; family Helicidae; genus Cepaea; species Cepaea nemoralis. Next base: position 13,431 of record JACEFZ010004410.1, on the reverse strand, counting down.
TTTCATCGCGCTGTGCTGTGACGTCAGACGATTGACAAACAGTCGTCTGGGCTCATTAGCATACAGCAAGCGAGTGTTTACAAAGTTGCTAAACGGCGCTCGCCTGAATCGGTACGTTATATCAACTATTATTTCTTTATTTGATTTACGAAAGGAATATATTTATTTATTTAAACATTATTAGGTTATTTATATCTAGGAAAAGCAGTTATTAATATTTCTGGTCTATTTTCTCAATGTTTACTGTCACGATGGAACTACTTTCGGGCGAGCAGATGGCACTTGCTTGCACAACACTTACATAAATTAACTAGAATAGTAACGTAAGGCAATACTGATAGAACGAAGACAGGACATCGACATTTAATTGACGTGGTACATATTCTAGTTGTTCGTGATTCTGTCATTGTCTAAGTCATTGTCCTTAGTTGTCGGGGTAATTATATCGTGCACCTCTGGGCGTAACACTGCCGCCCTACATATCGAAGAGTGAACAACAGCTGTGTACGGATGCCGGTGTGCCAACTAGGGTGTCCCAATTACGTAACGTGTTTCCACCCTAGAGTATCAAGGTGACCTGTGTCGACGGAGTTCCGTTCCCCGATCCTCGGGAACGTTAAAGCTGAGTACACTTATATATTTTGGCATGCAATTTGATTAATAGTGCATCTCTTTTTCAGCTTTTGAGACACTATTGTATTTTTTGTGCTCTGTTTTTTCAGCATTAAATTTTACAGGGCACCAGCAAAGAGTACAATTCTTTGCGCTCATTAATGAATAAAAATAACTGATAAAAGTCATCATTGCCTGTCACTGCGAACCAAATGCTAAATTAAGATGGCAACTTTATCAGACTTCATAAAAGCAGGTAAAGATCTAGAATTAACGGGAAAAGAGTTACAACAATATGCTGATCAGAAATTTAAAGAAGCAAAAGATGCTGAAAGGGACGAACGCGCACGAGAAAGAGAAGAAGAAAGACAACATCAAATACAATTAAAACAACAACAGTTAGAACATGAGAAGGAGATAAAACAGAAAGAACTAGAATTAAAGCAAAGGCAATTAGATCAGGACAAAGAATTAAAGCAAAGGCAATTAGATCAGGACAAAGAATTAAAGCAATCTGAAATAGCTGAAATGGCAAGAGTCAAAGAAAAACAGATACAAGTAGAATCAGAGACACAGTTAAAGATGAAAGAAAGGGACGTAGAGTCACACGCAGAAATCTCTGCCACTAAACTAAAAAGTCAACAAGAGGAAAATAAGTTCAACAAATACAAAAATATTATCAAACCATACTGTAAAGATGATCCCATATCAGCATGGATAGAGAACGTAGAGTACCAATTTAAATTTCACCAGGTTCCATTAGAAATGTGGGCTCCAATTTTTATGAAGAATCTCAGTGGTGAGCCCCTCAAAGTAATAGAGTCCATACCAACAGACCTCAGATCTAACTATCAATACATCCATGATAGGATAATGCAACACTTTTTACTTGATGCCCCTGGATATCAAAATCAATTTTCAAATTTAAAGCCTAAACCCAATGAGACTTTCATTGATTACGTCTCAAATGTTCTAAGTGTACTAAATAGATGGCTTAAAGCGGCTAACATAGGAAGAGACTTTGATAGATTAAAAAACTTAATTGCTATGGATAAGGTTATATCCACCATACCTTCTCCTTTTGCTAAATTTTTACAGCAGTCAGACATAGAAAACATAGAACAGTTTGAAAAGAAAGGATCGGCATATTTTTCTTCTAACAAATGACTCTGAAATAGTTTCTTTTCTGAAAGATCAACCAAAATATCAGAGTAATAGAAAACCATTTCAGAAATATGATAAGAAAGACATGAAAGTGTCCAAATGCATACATTGTCAACTTGTACATGATTCTTATGGTATGTGTGACAAATCGCCAAATTATCCGGCGCATCTTGAAAAAGTGATCAAGAAACAGCAGAGCAAAAGATCGGCATACAGGCGGGCCATTAAATGTTTTTTTTTGTTCCAGCTATGGCCATTATAGTAATAAGTGTCTTGGCCGGCAGCGTATGAAAGCCAGTAATGCCATTTTGATTGACACCTCTTCAGATGGTGGTAGTGAGAATGAGTCTGAGAGTGAAAGTGACTTACCTAATAACCAAGCAGAAAATGTTTGTGGTGCATACGATATGTTGAGCTTCGACAACTGTGAACGATGTCACCAATTCCATACAGACGCGAAACTAGAATGTGGACATACAGTACTATGCTCATCTGAGAGTGTAAACGCAGCAGTAGCCTCCAGAGGCAATCTTGTGTTCCACAATGCGATGGTGAATGATGTACCATGCCAGTGTTTGCTGGACAGCGGCAGTACCCTTATTGGTCTTCGGAAAGAACTGGTTAATCCGGGTGATTACACAGGTGATACTGTCAAATGCCGTACATTTTCGGGTAACATTGAAATTTACCCTTTGGCAAAAGCCCATATTGATTCTCCTTTTCTCTCTGGTACCTTTACCTGTGCAATACTAAACAACCCTTGTACTGATTTAATTCTGGGGTGCTTACCCCAACTAAAACATTGTACGATTGATGAAATAGTTGCATGGGAAAAAGTAAAGGCAACTATTACAACAGCCAAAACAGACACTTCAAAACATCATAACATATTACAAGATGAGACACTACTAGTGCTTTTTCCAACCAGCACAGATGACACAAACACACAGAAATTTATACACCAGCAGAAATCTGATCTTAATGTGTCTCCATACTTAAAATTGTTAAAGGTCAAAGCCAGAGTGACCAAAAATGCATCTTGTTTATTTAGACGTAAGAATGGCATTTCAACTACAGGTCATGCTACTGGTAACCATGAACAGGTGTTACCTGAACAACACCGGTTAACCATGCCAAAATATGCACATAAAACACCGGTGACTGGTCATCTTACATACAACAACACCAGACCAGGTTTTTTCAAGAAGATAAAATTATGTTTCCATAATGTATTTGCGTGTAATGTCTGTCAACAATTGGTACAAAAGTTTAAGGGTAGACATCCTACAACTGAAGTACAACCTTCTAGACTGGCTCCCAAGCCATTTGATAGAGGAAGGGTCAGTTCTACCACAAACACACAAACAACGGTGCAAGAACCAGTGATCTTGAACTTGATCAAGGCAGATGTAGGCTACTTCCATGCCAACGAAATGGCAACGACTATTCAAGGTGGTACATAACCATGGTACATGTTGACTATGAAATATCGATAAACAGACACTTAGAGATATTCCATGTCAACATGCGGAAACCTCACTTTTCAAGACAAGAGACAGAAGTAGTGACAGACGAACAGAGTGCACCAACACCTAGTGATCAGACGACAGACATACATAGCGCAACTACACTAGTTAGTGAGACTGGCAAATCCGACAAGGGGCATACATGTAGTGAACTTATAGAATACACATGAATAAATCAGAATACTGATGACTGGACAATACACCTACTGAAACTGAGACATGCCTGTGACAGAGTGCGACTTTTCGGTCTCACTATCAAAACAAGCAAAGTCAAATTATGCCTAAAATAAATTCATTTTTGGGTCATGTCATTTCTCAAGTCCAACTGTAGACTGACCTGAAAGGTTGTACGAAAATTATGAATCTGACCATGTCTAACAGAAAGAAACAGGTCAGAAACCTTTTGCGATTAGTCAATTACTCAGAAATTATAATTATATTTTCCAATGTCTTAAAATCTTCTGGAAATGAAATGTGAAAGATGCATTATTAATTTCTGCATTGTCAAAATTGAAAATGCTTTTTAGTAATGTTCCCATCCTCCGCTTGCCTAATCCTGGGCTCGTTTATTATCTTAGGACAGATGCCAGCAGGATCTCCATCGCTGCAGTCCTAGGCCAATTTTATGAGGGCATCTTCCACCCGATTTGTTACGTGAGCCGTAAGATCACACCTGCCGAGTCCAGATATTCAATATCAGAACTAGAAGCCCTAAGCGTCATCTATGCGGTGAGAAAGCTCCATCGATTTCTGGCAGGTGTACACTTCATTGTCCAGACAGATAATTCTCCCATTACAGTCATCCAGTCCGGGGTGCACCGAAACGACCGGATATACAGGTGGTCTCTTATTTTGCAGAACTATACGTTTAGTATAGAACACATCAAGGGTAAAGAAAACATTTTAGCTGATACCCTTAGTAGACCATCAGGGGTAGAAATACCCGAAAGTCCGCATATAGAGAGAGAGTGATAGTCAGTACATAAATAGATTACAATAATGTATATAAAATGTGTTACATATACATCTACTTTATGTGCTAAATAATGATCCAAGTACAGTGAACTATCAGGTGTCCGCAGACATGAACTAAAGAACTGTGCTGCAGAACGCAGATACTACCGTGTGTAATAGGACAGCTCATTTTCAACTAGGCTCCATGCCGGTGTATCATGTATGTGAAATACAGAGAACAGTGTCAGAACAGTGCTTAGTTATAGACACGAAAAAGACTGAGCTACGACACCAGCGAATCTCTACACGGGCACTACCGAGAAAACTCTAGTATGACTGTATAATGTATTTCAGATACCCAGGCAAATTGTGTAGATTGATTATGCCTATACAACCAATGTGCAAACATGAAGGCAACTACTAGCCTGAAGGAACTGAAGACAGTGTATATAAAATTAATGTGATATGTAATTAAATATTTTAAAATAATGATAAATTAGAGATAGAATTAGGTAAGATAATAATTCTCATTTAGTTAAATAGTTTAGGTAGTACGGTAATTAACCCGGTTACTTAACTTAAATTTAAATTACAATATTAGATTAAACATAAATATAGTTAATTACATCATAATAAATTAAATTAAAATAGTGATAGACATAGCACCATTTAGATTGTGATATTTCATTTAACTGCAATATAGTTTAGCTTATTCCATCTTAGTGAAATCATACCATCGATCAAACATTACCATTTATTAGTATTATCATTTTACATTACATAAGTGAACTTACATCATTTACACCATTTAGAGTAAGAACATCAATCATATAATTTCTTGTCAATTTAAAAAAAATTAGGTAATATAGTGGTAGAAAAGTATATAATTTCTGTTCACATCATCCATTTAATTAAGGTACATAACTCACATCACATCATGTACAGTGAAATAGTTAGATTACATCCCTTAGATTAGATAAACATATCAGATAATTAGCATGACAAAAGTTAGATAACATATCAAATACTGAGATATAGAAATAGGATTACTATGTTATAGTGTAGAGTCTTAGATTAATGTAATATACTGTACGATGAGATCAAGGGGACAAATTATCAACACGGTCTCATCCATGTAAATATAGTGTAAATAGATGACTTGTGCAGCGACTTACGCACAGTCATTGGGCTCGACAGTCATAAACTGCGCCGAATCTGTACAGTGTTACTCAAAGGTTTTTAAATAATCAGAAGAATGGGTATATAAGGATAAAAGAGGTATGATAGAATTAGGAGTGAAAGGAGTATGACAGCAGTGTGAATGTGAAAACGAATGGAAGAGACAGGAGAGAGTGAGGTTAGTCAGCAAATTCTTCTGCTGCCTCGCTTAACTTTTAATATTGGTTTGTGTGATTGTTGTTGTTCGTTAGTTAACATATGCTAATGTGAATGTGTTGTCTGTAATATAGGTTAGAACTTAGATTACAGTATTTTGGGTTTCATAACCAGGGAATGTAGTCATGAATTAGTGTTATGCACCTGTTTGTGGGCGCATTTAACCAAATTATGACCCGTAAAAAACTGATATACATACACATAAAAATTAGAAACATAGAGTAGGAATTAGATTAGTAGATTAATTACATACAAACACGCAAACAACCAGCAAAACAAACATATAAATTACATACACTTTTTGTAAATCAAAGGGAGATAACTTTGGGTCAGGGGACATAATAGACAACGAAAAACTATCTTAACAGTGAAATGAAACTTTACACGCGGAAGCGATGTAGGTAAAGCCTATCGCACACACTCTTGTATAATGGTTGTTAGATATTATATGGGGGACATGAAGCAATTCATGTGTTGACCCTAAGAAAGTCAACTTTGGATGGGTAGTAAGTTAATTTACTATGTGAGGGCAGGTCTTATAAGACAACGGTCCGGTTCAGACATACCTCTAATAAGTATAATATAGCATGTGAGAAAGGGCTCACGCCAACCAGTCAAGTTTGTGGCGATTGCCAGTAGCCAAGTAAAGTTTCGCTACATTGTGGTAAAAGTCAGTAGGAGTCTATTAGAATGCCCAAAGCCAGGTTATCTAGAGTCTTTGACAAAAATTAGAGACACTAATTTTTTAGAAACCTCTTGCGTCACAACCAATGAGTGAAAGTTGGTGACGCAACACAGGAGGGGCGGGTGTGTGTCAAAGACTTGAACACATCCCCTCAGCCAGGAAGAGCAGGTAATCTTAAAGAGGCCATGAGGGGATACTGTGCCCGAGGCAAGGGCAGGGGAGATGAGGGAATCGGGTCAGGTTAACCATTCCCTCATGAGACACGCAGGCGTGGTTCAGAGAGTTAGCACTCTAACCACGATAAGCATCACGCCTCGTGGTAGCGGGAGAAGTTGAGTAGACACTCAACATGACACGTTTGCCATCAAGCGTGCCAGGTGAGGCAACACGCGTCAAGGTGAAGGTGACTCCGCGTGGTGTGTACCGGCGGGAGTAAAGATTGGCAGACGGGAGACAGGACGTGTCGAGTACACCTCGTTTAGAATAGAGCTAGGGTTTTGTTGTAACTACATAGATAGAAAGTAGCATAGTGGTTAGCTATTTGTGATAGAGGATTCTGTGGTAGAGTGTTATGTGTTTCATTAGTGACTGTTCACTGCTGTAGCGAGCCAATGGCAATAAATTGCACTATGTATTTTGCCTCCCACACGACTTGCAAGTATTCTTGTATTGGTGTGAGAGAAGTACCCGATGATGTCTGTCAGTGAGTTGTTGACAGATTGAAACGCCTTATAAAGGACATGCAACTTACTTTTAATCCATTCTTTATTCATCTACTCAAATTCCAACACACCAATTATATGCATGAGGCATATCCTGGAGGTACCAACAATGGTAGATAGGCATAGGGTCCTTTAAGCCAAATGGTACCTGAGAATTGCTGCAGATAGGGATCACCCCCTGCAAAAAGCCACGGGTGTGGTCAAGACTCATAGACTAAGACAAGGCAGGTCCTGGATATCACAAACGGAAATAGCTAGACGTCAGGTATGTGATCTATAAACCATCAGTCGTGAAAAAAGAGTGGGTTTGAAGAACCGGAAGACGTGGCGAACTGGCACAATGTAATAGTAACACTGAGAGTGGGTTTGGAGAACCGGAAGACGTGGCAAACTGGCACAATGTAATAGTAACACTGAGAGTGGGTTTGGAGAACCGGAAGACGTGGCGAACTGGCACAATGTAATAGTAACACTGAGAGTGGGTTTGGAGAACCGGAAGACGTGGCGAACTGGCACAATGTAATAGTAACACTGGGTCATGAGTGCAGATAATTCACAGAGTTTGAGGTACAACGCATATCAGGGTAAAACTGTGATCTATACCGATGAGTCAGTGGTGAGAAACAGACGAAGTGGTTTAGGTTTCATCGCGAAGGCTAATGAACGATGCTAAGATTCGGAGAGTCTCCTTTATGAAACTACGATCTCCAGCATGAGAATGGAGGTGTAAGCAGTCACAGCAGCATTCCGTTTGTTATATGAGACCACTGCAACACATATTGTATTCATTGCGATCTCAAGGAGTATGCTTAGTAATGTGGAGAAAGGAATGTTTCGTGTGGAATGGCTCAACTCGCTTCAGAGGTTTGTGAGAATTGTATGAACAGAAATGATCCACGACTCTGGTGATCGTGTAAAATGGCGACAATGACCTCCAACGCTTACCGGCAAGGCATATGATGTCGATGATGATGTGTATTACCATTGTAAGGTCTCAAGGCGTCGAAGAGGGTTATTTATTGACCATATACTTTATGCGCCTATTTAACCAAGACAGATTTAGTGTCAGCTGCTACACACCGAGGGAGATACTAAGTCGGAGACTAAACGCGTATAGATTTTTAGCCCTGGCCATGCGTGAGTGTGGTGGAATGAACAGACTGATAGGCTGGCAGGGAATGCACCTCTTGGTGGTTGATTATCTTTGTACAAGGGAGAGGTGGCTGTGTGCCTGTGGGACCAGTTAAAGAAGGTGGGGAACAGATTGAGAACACGTATGTGGAAAGTATAAGATTGCGGGGATTGGCAGGGGTTCTGGTAGAATCTAAAAACTGAGAGGGAAAACCAGGAGAACTTTCAATGAGATATCGGAAGGAACGATTAGTAGTGTGACTCTTCGCTGGCTGTTGAACGAGGGGATGGAGCGCGTATGGGAATGTCCTGAGTGCAGTGATGTCGGTTCTTAACTCAACTCAACTCAACTACTCCAATTCCATTGGGAGTTGTGTTGCAGTCTTTTGACAATGAATGTCTTTGAAACCTGTGGAGAAAGTTTTACAGTGCGTACATTAGTTTGTCCACCAGTTCTGTACTCATCTACTCCATTTCGAATGGCGTTGGGTAGCAGTCTTTTGACTGTGAGTTCTTGAAACCTGTGGATAAAATACTACCACCTTTACGATATTTTTTGTCCACTCATATTAAAGCATCTGCTCCATTTTCCCTGGGTATTGGGTTTGAGTCTTTCGAATACGATAGACTTAAAACCTGTGGAAGAAACATTATCATTCTTTGCCTAATCCCAGCCAGTCTGTATGAGATGAGCTGAATTATGACCTGGCTATATCCTAATGTAAAATTACAATGCAAAATAATACAATGATTATCAAAATATACATTTCGTGGGAGATCTGGACACCTATGGCGTATCCGGAGTGCATTGGTGATAATCTGAACTGGACATATCATAACAATGCAACAAAATTTAGTACATCCAGTCCGTAGAAGAGCTGAATCGTGATCAGGCCACATCCCAATTTTATGTTGTTACGTCGAACGACGTCCCTGCACATGGTGCATTCCTATACGTGGTCGGACAACCGATGCAGCAGCCATCTGAAAGTATTTCTGCTCACTGTTCCTGTAAGAAGTTAGTTATGTCATCGCCTCTCTTTCCCTCGAAGGTGGCATTGATGTTCCTGACCAGGCTTCACTCCCAGTTATTGTAATTGCGCTAGCTTCGGAGTCGCGTCAGTATCCGCCAACAGAGTCCCTACTGCATTGATTATATCAGCCCTGCCCATGCTTCTTTCGCGAATGTGGAGCTCCAATGTCGATCTAGCCAATCCTGGCTTTGCAATCTCCCCGGCTCAGCGAAGTTAGGCTAGCTTTCCATTACCACATATGTCGCCTTGGATGCGTCGCTTCTGTAATTCCTTAGTGTGCTCCTGGACTTGTCTGTCCATTGTTTTCTTCGTCTTCCGCTGACTCTATATCTAGATCAGAGGGTCTGACCGATACTTAGTGCTCCGTGGAAAAGCCTGACTGACACGCAATCAGACTGCAATTGATATCTTTGGTAATGTGACTCTTAGCTGAAGCCTGAGCACGTATGAGAATATACCGAGTGTTCTGGTATCGGATATTGATTCAGCTCAACTCAGCTCATCTCAACTCAACTCAGCTCATATTTAAATCTTGTTGGAAGACAACGAAGAAGAAGACTGGTAAACCACTCACTGAAAGAAGAGCACCATGTGACGCAGCTTTAACCCACCAACACCGGCATTACAAGTGTGCGACTCTGACCACACATGATAAACGACAACAAAAATGTAACCCACACTAAAGACATAGCCCAGGTGGCTACCAATCAGAATCCTCATGCAGAAAAAGAAACACCATAAGGGCCCTAAATACAGCCAATTGAAAGTTCAACAGTTGAACGGGACCGGAACATCATTTTTTTCCCAAAAATGGAATTAGAAGGCTACCTGATTCTATAAGTCCGTTAGTTCTTGTGTTCTCTTATCCGAGAGAGTTGTGTTGGCTCAATGCCTAGTACACTGGCCTAACAGCCTAGTGATTATGTCTTTGAATCCCTATCGAGGCGAACCATTTATTAAACATTACCTGACCGATTCGGCCTACAATTGGTACCTGAAGTTTTCTGGGAAGTAAAGTTGGCCGGCTTGATTTTGACATATTCATCCATTGCTGACTGATATATAAAGACATGGCGTTAGCCGCATATAACCAATGTCCTTTATTTTAAATGTTTTTACTTTGTCCCGAAGCAGTTTCTTGCTGCGGGTCTGTGTTATGATAGCGCCATCACATCGCGAAGGCCTGAATGCACGGCGGAATAGATGGCCAGTCTGTCCCCTCACTATACGAGGCGAAGAGCCCACGCGTCGGGCCCGCATCCGATCATGACACTTTACCTTCTTCTGTAGGTTATCGAGTTTTGTTCTCCCAAGATATGCAAACCACTTGATATTCTCTCTCTCTCTCTCTCTCTCTCTCTCTCTCTCTCTCTCTCTCTCTCTCTCTCTCTCTCTCTCTCTCTCTCTCTCTCTCTCTCTCTCTCGCTGAATATATTATAGTATGCCCACCCCACTTCTGATGTAGTTTCACATACTCCCTCATCATGAAACAGTATATTACTTTTTCAAACATTTCATAAATGTATCGAAATTTCCAAAAGTCTCAATTTTACACTTACACTGTCTATTGACTGTTCGTGTTTCTGAAGCTAACACAATAAACCACGTGTTTTTCATTAATCACAAATATTATTACGCCACACGTGTTTCTGAGCGTTTATGAACACGCCATTTTTACCGCAGACTTAGATTTCAAGCAGCCATTAATTAAGTGCATGCACCACTTTAAAAGAAGCCAGATGTTTTAAGTGTTTTCCGTACACCTTTTATATATTTTTGCTATGGTTAATTCGTGAGTAGATCTAGTATGGTATGTAATGCATTACATCGGTCAATTACTTGGGCAGTTTCAAAAATTTATAAAAACACTGATATTACTATTGATAAGAATATGAAGTGAATGCAGTCCGGTTACGTTCTTTGGGGTAAATATAATCTTTTTTGTATCTACCGCATGGGGAACATTATATTTGATGATTATAATGGTTGAATACTACCTGTAAAACTTTGTAATAGCCTCAAACCTGACACTTATATAATCAATATGTTACAAAGTTATGTCACGTTAATTCTTGTTATGTTATTCTATCTTATGTTATGCTTTATTATGTATGTTATGTCAAAGCAGTCGCGATGGCGTAACGATTAGGATGCTACCCGGACAGTGACATTATCGCGGTCGAATAAGGCGTTGATGTCTGTTTTTGTCGTTCGCTATAGGAGGGAAAGATTCGCCACATATTCCTCCGTGCACTCAGCCCTACAAAGTGTGATGTTTATAACAGTGCATATACTCACAGCAGGTTTCTGGTACATATGTATTTATTTATGTTATGTCGAACCACGTCACTGCACACTGGGCATTCCCATGCTTGTTCAGTCTTACGATACAGCAGCAATCCCAAAGCACCTCTGCTGACTGTTGCCACGAGGAGTAGTTTATCTCCTCTCTTGACCTCAACGGCAACGACGTGCTTTACAATGCTTCGCTCTCAGCTAGACTGTGGTGTCTGGCTAGCATTAAAGTATCGTCTGTATCCGCCAACCGAATCTGTAGTGCATTGATTATATCCCGCCTGTCCATGCTTCTTCCGGTGTGTGTTGGTGCATTATTCGCCAGCTGGTCTGCGTGTTCATTGTCTTTTACCGCGGCATATAGGGATTCGTACATGAGGGTGATTGATGTGAAGCACGACTTTTGAAAACGGTTTCGCAATTCGGACTGGAATCTGCTGGTTGCTATTTTCTGTACCATGTTCAAAGAGTCTGAAATAATTGTCGCGTGTGTGGTTGACTTTTCTATGTCCGCGCTAGAGCTCTGGAGGTAGCGGAGATATACAAAGTCAGTCTTGACGTAGTTGTCTAGAATACGCCGCTATTCTCTTTGATTGTTGTCCTTATTCTTTTCACCTGTTTACGCCCACGCTGAAACTAAACCCTTTTCACGGACCTATCTGTGTAGATCAGTGTTTCCCAACGTGGGGGACCAACCCCAACAGGGGGGCAATTCGATTGTTAAGGGGGGCAATTCGAAAATGGAAGAAATCGGCTGGATATAACAAAACAGGCAGACTTGAGACTGAAGTTAACTAAATTGGAATCTGACATAAAATCTCTTTGCAGCAAGCTTCAAGCGCAAGGATCTCACTAAATTTAAATACTAAATAATTACTAATAATTAAAATAATATAGAAAAAATCTTTCATTAAAATTATCTTGTACTTGAATTTCAGTTCTCAGTTATATGTTTTGAAAATTTACTTACTGTGTTTGCTCAATAATTTCCTATTGATTTCTTCCTAAAACCTATCATTCTTTAGTGAACATTTCAATTTTTGAATATTAAAAATAATGTATATGTTAGGTGGAGGGGGGTGCGGAGGGGCATAAGAATTTTAGAAAGGCTTAGGTGGGTCATAGCACAAAAAAGGTTGGGAAACACTGGTGTAGATGGTGATGTCTTCTGAACGTGAATGCTGTCGACCAGTACTGATCTTTACAGTACCACCCTAGTCTGACGATAACTTTATTGTGTCTTTGCATGTCTGCTGGTATATCAGCCCATTCTTCTCCTTGTTGGATATAGCTCAAGTCACAGAATTACTCTTCAATCTCAACCTTCCATGAGCTGTCTCGTTCAGGTCACATTCCCTTTCTGTCGTCTATAACGCTGTGCAGAGGGGGGGGGGGGGTTGTGTCTGCTGATACTCTAGTGCAGGGGTGGCCAACCTTTTCAGCAGGCGGGCCAAATTACAGAAATAATATTTCCTGCCGGGCCACGCACCTAATTATTTGAAATTTCAGATAATATTTCCTGCCGGGCCACGCACCTAATTATTTTTTTGTTTTGTTTTGTTAATTAAAGTAAACAAGCAAGCGTGCTACAGCTTCGACCACATCGTCGCTTCCCGCTACGCGGGCCGCAACATAGCTTCCGGCGGGCCACATGCGGCCCGTGGGCCTCATGTTGGCCACCCCTGCTCTAGTGTGTGCTTTAATCTGTCCAATGTTTTCCTGTCGTCGGTAAGGCATGGATGTACCGCTTAGCCGTGCAGGAGATCATATGTATATGTATATATTGTTGTTGTCGGTTACCCTCAAGTGATGCATGAATGAAATAATGTATGGAAGAGAGTGATAGAAGGGCAGAATGTTAGACTGGCCTGCGTGTCCATTTCTTAACTATTTAAACATAAAGTTTGTTTTTA
>JACEFZ010004409.1:0-27712 GCA_014155875.1 Cepaea nemoralis | reverse complement strand
GAGTTGCCGCGGTAAACTTTGGCCAAGGTGTTGAAAAGCAGTTCTCATTCGGGAAATTCAAATCTGTACTTGAGGTGAGAGACAGGCTCGTTTGTCTCAGATTATTACACATCAGATTATTATAACATACGGTACAATTCACATTAGAGTGACTTCTAGATTGCCTGTGTGCCTAACTGAATGCCCACCTACCTCATAACAGTAGTATCATGGCATAATAACATGGTCTTTATGGTCACAGCATTCAGATGACAATGTTATTTGCTATGTGATTGTAACTTGCACAATAGATAACTGATGAATGCAAGATACGAGAGTGGAAGGGCTGAATGTAAGACGGGTCTGTGTATCAAGTTTGTGACCCTTTAATTCAAAAGTTGGTTGGTTACACGCGCTGTCAAACATGTACTATATCGTCCATTCATGTATAACTACGAGTATGTCCTTCCTTTAATTCATTATAATATTTATTCCCTCCACCTCAGACCCAGGAAGCGATCGGCAGGATCAAACAAAGAAATGGGACAACCAGAGACATCTATGCTGGTATTAAATATGCCAGAAAAATGATGTCTAACACTGGACGACCAGGTGAATGGAAAATATCACGTGCTTTTTATTACAATAATAAACTGTTACATGTATTTTATAAACACATATTTCTATGCCATCTTGTTCTTTACCATAGTTAGACGCACCATGCGCTACCAATGATCTGCTATTCTAGGATGACAGGCGTTTAGTTCTACACACAGCATCAATAGTTTTACAAAGGGGAACTGTTTAAAAGACATCACAAAGGATGGATAGCGTGGTTCCGGGAAGAATGCCAATGGTTGACCGGCACGAATATGAAAACAGGACATTGCAAACACCTGGGGTATGAGGGTGCAGGAGGCGGGATAAATTGCCAGAGATCTAGAAGCTGTTCCAGACGCTGAGGTGAGAGCGATGTCCTGTAAAGGTCCTGCTATATTGTGGTGAATACCTGGCCAATTTGAGTTCTCTCTCCGTTGTCTGTGACATCATCGCTTCACTCTTGGAACGGTCATTACCACCGTCAGCTATCAAATGTAGATAATTGCAATCAACTCATCACACCTGGGCAGCTTTGGTCACACCGATCGCCCACAACAGCTTCATATGGAGAGATCCAGTGCTTCAATAGTAGAGATTCCTGCGCTAAACAAGTTAATCATGTCAATAATGATGTTTCTTTCGCATTATCTGTGCGTTAAGAGATTTAATATTGTATACCATTTTATTCAGGTGTGGATAAAATTATTTTGATCATAACGGATGGGTTGCCACAAGATAGAGCACAGGCAGTCAGAGAAGCCACAGTGGCAATCAACAGTGGCATCACAATTTACCTCACAGCTGTTGGCAGGTTCGTTGACACAAGAACATATATTAAAGTATCTTAATTTCACAATACTGAATTGAAAAAAAAAGTCGCTTAAAAGTTGACAGGGTCGACTTTATTGCACCGGTTTTATCCCATATGGCTCGTTCTCTTTCCGCAGCACGGAAAGCGTCGCACAAAGCACTAACTCCGTAGCTTTTAGCGACGACCCACACGAGTCTCCGAAACATGTAACTCGTAAACCGAAGGACGCAGCCCGGAATCGAACCCACAACCTTCGGAGCACGAGTCAAAAGGCTTGACCACTTCGCCACAGAGACTGAATTGAATGTATATAAATCCACAGTTCTCCTTTTTGTAACTTGTTGTTAAGTTAACTTTACGCTACGGTTTTTGAATTAAATGTTTACTACTTTTCAGTTTTCACACTTCTTTCTAATATATGGGTGAATATTGTGCCAGTGTCAGCGACTTTTGCGCTGCAGATTCTCAGGACTCCCCTACTTTCGCACTGCACGAAATAACAACTCGTGACATTTGCGAAAGGAATGCAATTTATTCAGAGCCGACATTTGAATGGCTCTACGAGCGTTATACTTCATCATCATTATACAACATGAATGCATTGACGTGATGATAGATGATGCTAGTATTTCACAATCTAAATGAACAGCCCTATGTTTGCCTATTGCCTAGAAACTATAGCATTGGTCAAGGATACGTCTGCTCTCTCTATCGTCTCCAGTCAGTCTGTCCACACGCTACACAATGCGTGGACAAGCACGGACACTCTTCTCCGTGCAGTAGCTATTATTGCGTGCATGGTCTCGCCAGCACGCTGGCCTGTGAGTACGAGTAACCGGGCCCTTCACGGTACTCGCAAGGACAAGCTTCCCAATTGCTTGGGGAAAGCCCTCGCTCAGCTGTACTCCTCGACCTCTGGTCTGACACAATTGTGTCTCCTTGTGAGGCTATTAATAGCGCTCAGGTGTCTCTCCTGTCTGGTGTCTCCCTACTAGACTAGTTAGTTAGTTAGTTATCAGTTGGGGTATCTTCGTTGCACTCCGGACATGTCCATAGGTGCTCAGATCCTCCCCCCAGCATATGCGTCCGGTGGCTAATAGTGCCAGTTCTGTGTTGGTTGACGAGGCGCTTTGTTTTCCCGATGTACCTCTCGCGTCTGGCTGTGCCGATTCTTACTCCCAGGTCTTTCATCCTGGAAAGCGATGTGGAATCACTGGCGTCAAAATCCTCTGTTCTCGCCATATCTTTAAGGGCGTTAATAACATCGGCACGATCCATGGGCTGGCCATCTACAGGGGGTGCAGAGCCAGCCAATTTATCAGCTCGTTCATTTCCCTCGACTCCCGCATGTCCCGGGACGAAGATGAAGGTGACTTTGCGGACAACAGACTTCCGCAGCGACTCAGTCCACTGTCTACGTACAGATCCAGCTTCGACCTTCTGAATCATGCTCATTGAATCACTTAGTACACACACGTTGGTATAATGCTGTGATTCCAGCCATATGAAAGCCTGTGTAACTGCCATCACCTCCATCGTCATGCTGCTCGTGGTCATAGAGTGGGCACCACTGGATTCTTGAACGGTTCGGCCCGCTGAACGGGCTGTAAATGCCCACGCACTTCTCTGCTGCTTTACAACAGATCCATCTGTATAGATGAGCACTTCGGGGCTATCTGAGTGATCATAGATGAGCGCGTTAACCTCTGCATTGACAGCGGCAGGGTTCTGCTATCTGCACCGTCTGTCGAGTGTGATAATGCAGGAGAAGGTACACTTAAAAGCTGGAGGCACCGGCACCCATTCCTTGCCGGGGTTGATACTGGTAAGACTGCAGACCTGTCCGACGACATCTTCCGCCCGACCCATCCATGATTTGCCCCTCTTTAGCCTGTCACCCTTTTCTCTGAATACAGCGTCATGCAGAGGGTGCTGCTCATCTGCACTTATTTTTAAGTATGCACGAGCTCTCCAGATCTTGATCCTGTGTTCCATTGTCGGGAAGTCAAGGAGGTATCTCATTGCTACACAGCTGGTGTCTCTCGTGCAGCCCAAAATGATGCGCATGACTTCGTTTTGTACCTTTTCAAGTCTTCCAATCTGTGTGTGACAGTGAGGATGGCCAGGGCATACTCGATGCGTGAAAGCACAAGTCCTTGGAACAGAAGTAATAGCAGTCTTTGCTCGATATTGGCAGTCGCCATGACTCTCATTGCTGCCAAACCTTTTCGAGCCTTCGTTATGACATAATCGACATGATCTCTGAAGGACAGGCTACGATCAAGCCTCACGCCAAGATATGTCATTGACTGGGTTCTACTCAGAATGCTCCCATCCATTCTTACTGCCGGCAGGTCTGTTTTCACAATATGGTTGTTTAGTGAGAACCATGTAACCGTTGCCTTTGCAGGGTTGACGAGGGCATCGGCATCAGCACACCATGAGGAAATTCGATCTAGTTCGCCCTGCATATAGTTGGCAACCGCCTGTCTATCTCGACCCTGTCGATACACGAGGATGTCGTCAACGAATGATAGAGTCCTACCCCTCCCATCCAACTGTTGTTCAGTGATCGGCACCGTATACACGTTGAATAGTACTGGTGACAGTGGTGAACCCTGCGGCAATCCTGGACATATCGTTATCGGCTCAGAAGACCAACTCCCGCATCTTAGCACCACCTTCCTTTGGAGTAGAACTGCAGCTATCCATCGTACAAGGTGAGGGTGCACTTTCAGTCTGAGGAGGGTTTGCATCAAGTGCTCGAAAGATACTCTGTTATATGCGTCCTCTAAGTCTATGGCGGCCGCACATGTCTCTTCTCTGACCTGAAATCCTTCGTAAACATCTTGAGCAAAGACCGCCGCATTCAGCCATGACTCTTTGTTGCGTCTGTATCCTCCAAGTGTGGGCGGGAAGCAGCCGAGCTGTTCCAAGTCCCAAGCAAGTCTGTGTGCTACAATTTTCTCCAGTAGCTTGCCAACAGTATTCTGCATCGTAATGATTCTGTAGCCGCTTATCTTGGAGTGGTCTTTGTTCGGTTTTGGCAGCGGCAGCAAGTAGCTGTGTAGCCATTCTTCTTTGACCTGACCCCTCTGGATACTGGTGTTGAATTCTCTGGCCAGTTCTTCCATGTCATCATCTGATATCACCATTAGGTCACCATATCGGATGCCGTCTGGGCCTGGGGCGGTGTTAGGTGATTTCTTGAGCATCACACGCAATATGTCAACTGTGATTGTCCATTCTTCGTCTGTCCCGACCCCTCGCACAACTGAGAGAGTGTTGTTGTGGTCCTCTGTCTGGCGGGCTCGTCTTTCTGGTCAGTCTGTTCTATGTAGCGTGCAAGAAGGGCCTTACCTTTATCCGCATCCGACTTTTCCATGCGAGGTCTGTGCCTTGAAAGTCTGGAATACCCCTACGTTGTGCAGCACCGTTCATGCTCTTGTGGAGGCGCCAGAATGTCGTAAGAGATTGCTCGGAGCACACCTTCCTGCAGAACTCGTCCCATTTGTCGGCCTTGGCCTGTTTGGTGCAGGATTTGAATAAAGTCGTCGTCCTAACGACCTCAGTCTTCAGGTTCGCCAACTCAACTTGTGGCATGTTAGCCTTTCTGGCCTTTTGCCAGTCTTTGACAGCCTGCCTCTTTCCCAGCCACACCTTCTCGACCTCTCCATTCCACCATGGTGGCTGCAGCCATCTTTCTTGTCTCCTACGGGAGGAAGTTAGTTTCCTTCTTCTGATCTTGCTTATGGCGTCTTGACCAGTGGTGTCGTACGGGAAGGCATTGGTCTTGTTTCTTTGACTCATGGCCCCGTCTTTCTTGATCAGGATGACACAAGGGTAGTGGTCACTATCGTGGTATCCCAGTGTGCCCCACCGGCACCTTGGTGCGATGGTGGGCGACACCAGAGCCAAGTCAATGATGCTGTCAGAGTCGCCTGGTCGAGTGGCCATTCTAGTGACCTTCCCATCATTCAGACAGATTAGGGCAGCAGATGCCAGGGTGTCCTCCAAATCTTCTCCCTGTCTATTGGTGATGCAATTCCCCCATTGACTGCCTCTGGCATTGAAGTCCCCGCAGTAGATGATATGCCTTTCATCCATATCGAACAAACTCTGCCATTGTCGCACGTCGACCTTCCCATTTCGCGCATAGACGTTAACGATTACAAGCTGCACTGGTGTCATTATTCTTAATGCCTGCACTTGCAGGGCATCGCTGTTCCAGGCGGACATATCGATCTCAGACACTAGTATGTTGTCGCGGACCAGAATGGCCTGTCCGAGGTGCCGCCTGTTAAAGAAACCCTGAAATCCCGCAACATTGACTGTTCCGTCGGTGAGCTGTGTTTCTTGCAAGACTACAATATCGTTTCCGTAGAGTAGTTTTTCAAGAATGGGTCGGCGTTGACTAAATGATGCACAGTTCCAGTACAGTACTCGAACAATTCCGATACCCAATCTGTCACATTTTAAGCGCCTTCTGCGCGCGCCCGCCCTCTTACCACGTTGTGTCCTAGCTGGTCGTCTGGCCGTCATGTTAGGCTTAACTATCGCCACCGGGCGCCGATGATACACCGAAAGAAGACCGGACGCGCGTGCACGAACTCCGTTGCACGGTCCGAACTCCATTTCACCACGAAAAAAACACTTAATCAATACACATTTCGGAAAAAAACACGTTCCAATATTACGGGACGAAGAAATGTCCCGCCATCTTGCTTCAAGGGAACTTACTCTTCCTACTAGACTAGTATTAACTCCTATTGCCTTTGTAAGGCCTTATTGGGGATCTTGACAGGGTCTCCTCCTCTCTGTGAAGTGTTACTTCCCTTTCACTCATATTTGTAACACTTCTGGTCACAAAGAAAAATTGGTTGCTCCAATTTTGTCAAATCTCCAATAAGTTATGACTTTCTAGTTTGGGGAAAGAACAACTGTCTTCTTCCTTCACTCACAGTGTTTTATCTTTTCACTTGGCTAA
This sequence comes from Cepaea nemoralis, assembly GCA_014155875.1. NCBI lineage: Eukaryota > Metazoa > Mollusca > Gastropoda > Stylommatophora > Helicidae > Cepaea > Cepaea nemoralis. The sequence goes on along the minus strand of JACEFZ010004409.1, from coordinate 21,335 downwards.
TTCAGTAGTCTATGTATCAGTATAGTTGGTTCTATAGATATCTTTGGGATTGGTAGTGAACCGGAACCCGTTGTCTTATGACTTATGTCCTGGCTTCTGTCGTTTGACCCTATGTCTTTTGACTTTCACCTATTGACTTCTGTCTGACCTGTCCTCCAATTGCCCGAAATGACAACTGTCACGAGATCGCCGTGAGTTAACCAGATAATGATAATACCGACGTTTGCTTGGCGTAATTTTTCTAGGCCACAACAGTCGTACTAACAGAGTAAACACAGCTGCACGGGTTACATCGGGGCAGCACATATACACATTTGGTGGTGAGTGAGAAGGAATGGATACACCGAGTTGGCAGTTCATAAACAGTTAAAATCACATAGCCTTGCCTGGCTCAGTACATGGAACAGCCCTGTCTGTCATTTATAGTTCCGGACATCAGGCGAAGTGACGGCTGGGATTGTCACCACTGAACAGAAGATTGACAGTTTATCAACAGGTCGGAAGTGCCCGACTAGGGAGAAAACGGTCAGAATGTCATTAGGTATTTCTCGACATCAAACGGAATGGCGGATTTGACTGTCACCACATGACAGAAAGTTGAGGGCTTGTTATTGAAAACAGTGGAACACCTGCCGGACATGAACAACGTCACGTGCACAATGTAAGCTTGTTTGGAAAACCATGATTGGCAGCTTGGTATCGAAACTCTTTGTTGGAACTCGACAGTAACTCTCTAGATTGTTTTGGATGTCTAAACCAGTGATGACAAATCTAACATTGAGGGAGCCAGAGGGGGGATGGATCCCTGACAGGGGATGATCTGCCAATGTGCCACCTGTGTGGGGGCATAAAGGATAACGTCACGTGGCCAACTTTGGTAGTTTGCCATATAAACCCGAGTTGGGACCAACTAGGGGAACTTGAAAATGTGGATCTAGGCAGACATGCTTGTCACTGCAGCAGTTAGAACATCTAACGTGTGAAGGAGATATTTGATTTAGTTTACACGAGCCTGTATGGCTACCATTAGATGTAATTTAGTGTAAACTGCAGTGCCGTAAGGTATAACCTATTCTTATATTAGTTCTAATTAATATAGACCCTAGCCTTGTTAAAACTATAGTGTGATGATTAGCACTGTTAGTGGAAACTAGTTAGAGTAGAATAGTGATATTAGCTCTGCTAGTTAAAAATAGATTAGTGAAGTGTTGATAAGCTTTACTAGTTGAGAATTGAGTAATGAGGGATAATTGGGATCTTCCCGTAGGTGTCCCTGGTGGGCGGGGTTCCGCATTCTGTTTGCTGATATTTTTTGTCTTGGACTGATGATAACCTATGTGGTCAGTTCATCTGTCCCTGATAGGTACATTATATTTTCTGAGCGAGGCCGATGGCCCACGATCATCTAATAGAGATCAGTGACGGGGAGGCTATCACCAGTTGTATGATTTATTTTACAGGTTCCTCTGGTTGGAATGAAGAACCCGGACCCAATGTAACATCCGATCCCGGATAAATTATGATGTAGAGAGATGGGCCAGCAACTTTCGCAACGGAAGAAGTTAAGACACATTGCTCGGTGGAGTCTAATGGTATATGTATCCTACATGAGTGAATATCAATGTGAATTAACACACCTGAAGTGATGGAGGTTCAACCCATGTGGAACTAGATCAGTAGGGACTGATGTTCACAGTAGTATTTTCCACGGATTATAGAGTTACATGAGATTCAGATCTCATGGTCATCAGAGTTCCTGGAGGAGGACATGTCTGGAGAGAAGGATACGACTTTGGTGAGGTTTATCGTACTGACTCGAATGATGTCGTGTAATCCTTGCCATGATGTGTACACTATGATCCTGAACTTTGAAGGCTGACATACACATTTATGTTATAATACACGACACACTTTTTCTTCGCATACACGTCTCATATACGTTACACTTTTCTTTTAATAAATTAATCTTTATTAATTTTTAGAAGCAAGAGTTGTTGAGTATGTTGCGTTGGGGAAGTATGAGAGGGGGCATAGTACGACAGTGAGAGAGTGATAGGAAGGTGTCCACTGGCTGATGGAGTGTGTTGGACGGAAGCTGGTGGATTCTCCAGGATATTGATAAGGGGAAAAATATTATAATGTGGGTGTTGACTCTCTTCACTCCAGGGACGACACTTTAAAGGAGGACACGACATTATTGGTGCTCGTAAACGTGATCTTTGGACAGCGGGATCTCTCGTAAACGTGATCTTTGGACAGCGGGATCTCTCGTAAATATGATCTTTGGACAGCGGGATCTCTCGTAAACGGGATCTTTGGACAGCGGGATCTCCCGTAAACGGAATCCTTGGACAGCGAGATCTGCAAGCAGGAACCTTTGACAGGGGGATCTTCTGACAACGGGGTCTTTTGACACGGGATCCTTAGTTATAAGAGGGAGATATCATTTTGGAGAATCTAGCTAGAGTGAATGTGGATAGGGGTTAGGACAAATATCTTACCTGTTCACACTTCACACGTCTGCATAGGTCTGTGGTTCTGATTCTACTCTTGTCACTGAGTTAATGTGCTGTGTGTGGTAATATCTAGATTTATAGTACTTGTTCATATATCTGTATAGTAATTTGCAGTTATATTGTACTAGACCTGCTAGCTTACCTCTCTGTATAATGGCCACCCCTAAACTAAGCACGTTAGAATTAAAGGCAAAGGGGGAAGAAATGGGATTGGCGGGTTCTGCTCTAACGGATTACATACAGGAAGTGGAGAGAGAGTATCGTCAAGCAGAACGGGAAGATCGAAAGGCCGAGCTGGAATTGAGAAGGATGGAGTTGGAACAAGCAGCTAAGAAAGTGGAAGCTGAGCAAGCAGCTAAGAAATTGGAAGCTGAGCAAGCAGCTAAGAAATTGGAAGCTGAGCAAGCAGCTAGGAAATTTGAAGCTGAGCAAGCAGCTAGGAAATTAGAAGCGGAACAGGAAGCACAGAAAAGGGAGCACGAGTACCGGATGAGGGAACTCGAGTTGAAGAGTCAATCTAATGGAGAAACTGAGGGAGTAGTTGGAGGTTCCTCCATCCCAGGATCAACACCAGTAGGTGGACATGGGTACCATGCTATGAAGTTTCCTTTAGCGGTCTACGAGGAGGACAAAGAGAAGATTGACCAGTACCTTCAACGCTTCGAGGCTATGTCAGTTGCTATGGGTCTGGAGCGTAACAAATGGAATCTTAAGCTATCCCAGGGTTTACGCGGGACCGGTTACGAGGTTTATACTCGCCTGCCACCAGGACATGAGAACAATTATGACGAGTTAAAGACGGCTCTGCTGAAACGATTCGAGGTTACGTCACATACCTACCGGAAAAAATTTCGAGCAGCGAAACGAGAACCGGGGGAGTTGTTTGCCGCCTACAGTTTGCGTCTAAAATCTTATCTCCATAAGTGGATGGATTTGGCTGGGTTCGCACATGACTATGAGAGTCTGGAAGAGCTCATGGTGGTCGACCAGCTGAAGAAGCAAATGTCTAAACCTCTCAGGACGTTCCTGGGAGAACAAGGAGCGGAACGTATTGACCTCGTGACTAAATTAGCAGAACGGTTCTTCGAGGTACATGGGGAGGCAGGGGAAAACCTTTCCACCAACTCCAAAAGTCAAGAGAATCATGACAAGAAGAAAGCCAAAATCTCAGGAACAAAAAAGTGGGAACCTTATGTGCAAAAATCAGAGGATAGTTCAGAGAAGAAGAAGGAGGGAAGCAAGAGCACTTCAAGCTCTACACCAAAACGACCGTGGTCGGAGAAGTGGTGTTCAATTTGTAAGTCACCCTCTCACAATACGAGGGACTGCAAATCGAAGGCTAAGAACCCTCACTTTGCAGCATGTCAAGTGACTTCCAAGGAGGTTGTCACGGAAAATGCCAAGGTCAACAAGGAAGCTCGCCACCAGGAGAGCTCACTCAAGTCCGACAATAGAAAATCTAGGACAGGGAAATGGTGCAACCAATGCAAGTCAAACACGCACAATGCTATTGACTGCAGGGGAAAGTCAGGAGACACTTAATTCGTCGGGTGCCCCGGGAAACCTAAGGTGGAGCCCACCGAACAGGTCGAGGCCGAGGAAGAGACTCCAGACCAGGAAAAACCACCTGTAGTGGAATTGGTAGAGGTTAACGGTCGTCAAGTGGAGTGTCTATACGACACAGGACTGGACGAGGAGGCCGTGATTTCTGCGGATCTGGTACATCCAGAACAATTCACAGGTGAGACATTGGACATACAGCCTGCACAGAAGAGTGCTGTAACCATGAAGTTGCCTATTGCTAATGTGGAGATTCGGTCAAGGTACGTCACCGGCACCATCAAGGCCGCTGTATTGACCGATCCCATTTTTCCAGTCATCCTAGGTTGCCGGTATGTCTTTCTGGGAATGCCCAGGGAGCCAATCCATATGGGAGCAATGCAGACTCGCTCTCAGACGAAAACGGAAGAGGCAGACGCAATTGTGACTAACCCAATGCCGGGGGAGCTACGAACTGCCCAGAGTGAGGATGATACTTTACGTCCTTGCTACAGAAAGCTGCAGAAAAGTGCTGATCCACCAGGACGGGGGCAGTACTACATGAAGAATAGGATACTCTACAGGAGAGCAGGAAGGGGAGACAACCTATACGGTCAGTTGGTCGTCCCGAAAGCTCACCGGTCCCAGATTCTTCATATGGGGCATACCATCTCCTTTAGTGGACACATGGGTATTGCCGCCACCATGCAGCAGATTTCCTGCCACTACTATTGGCCGGGAATGACAGATGATGTGCGTCGGTATGTGAAGTCATGCCCTGAGTGCCAGAGGGTGGCACCGAAACACTGGACAGCACCGGTGGTGTTGGGTGAGATGCCCATCATGAACCCTCCTTTCGAGAGGGTAGCCATCGATATCGTGGGTCCACTTCCGAGGACTAGGAAGAGGAACATGTATATACTCACAATGGTGGATTGCTGTACAATGTGGGGTGAGGCTATACCGTTGACCACGATTGACTCGAAAAAAGTGGCGGACGCACTGATGGAGGCCTTTACCAGATTAGGCTTTCCGGATCAAATTCTGACGGACAATGGATCTCAGTTTTGTGGAAAACTCATGGAGGAGGTATTTAGGGTGTTTCACTCTAACCACATACATACCAGCCCTTACCACCCTCAAGCCAATGGACAAGTGGAGCGTTTCAACGGCACGTTGATGACAATGCTCAGGAAACTAGCGCAGGAAAAACCTGATAGGTGGGATGAATATATCCCAGCAGCCCTTTTTGCCCATCGGGAAGTTCCTCATGGCTCAACAGGACTACCACCCGCTACGTTGCTGTTTGGTCGTCCAATCAAAGGACCGTTGGAAGCCATGTTGAGGAGTTGGACTGAAGAGGGGACGTCAGAAGAAGTGATCTCATCCTATAAATACGTGGAGGAACTGAAAGAAAAACTCCACAAGGGATGGACTCTGGCAAATCAAAACTTGAAAAAGGCCAGGAAAAGACATGCGGCTTACTACAACCGTAGGTCTAAAGAAAGATCTCTAGAGGTGGGAGACAAAGTCTTGTTGCTACTCCCAACGGGAAACAACAAACTGGAGATAGGTTGGCAAGGACCATTTCCCGTGGAAAGGGTAATATCCAGAACCAACTATCAGATCCGGATCCGGGGAAAGTCGAAGATTTTCCATATCAATCTCTTGCGGAAATACGAAGAGAGACCCGGAGACAAGGCAGCACACCTCATGGCAATGGCAGTTGCAGTGGAGACGGAAGCGGGAACCAACGAGGGCAGGGAATATCCCTTGGTACACCAGGAAACCTATAGGGATGTACAAGTGAACCCTGATCTGACCTCACAGGAGAGGGAAAAGATAACCCAGGTTCTCAAGTCTCATAAGGAGATACTGACTGATAAACCAGGACGAATGAGGTTGGTTGAGTTCGAGATGACTTTGACCACACAGGAGCCTGTTCGCCAAAAGGTTTACCCAGTGCCATTCTCTAAAGAAAAGGCCCTGGAGGAGGAAATACAGAAACTGCTGGAGGATGACGTGATTGCACCATCCACATCCCCATACAATGCAGGGGTAGTTTTGTTACGCAAACCAAGTGGAGAACACCGGTTGTGTATAGACTACCGACTTCTGAACAGTCACACACAATTTCAGGTGGAACCTTTGCCGAATCCAACTCAGTTATTCGCTAGGCTCCATAAGGCTCGGTACTTTTCAAAGGTGGATCTGAGTCGGGGGTACTATCAGATACCAGTCAAACCGGAGATTCGACCACTGTTGGCCTTCAGTACACCCAGTGGACACTACGAATTCAAGGTCATGCCCTTTGGACTCAGCAATGCACCCAGTGTGTTTACACGCATGATGAGGACTTTACTAGATCCGTTACAGGATCCGTCCATCATCTTTTTCATGGATGATATTCTGATTTCCAGTGACAGCTTGGATGACCACTTACAATCCTTGGAGAGAGTGTTTAATAGGCTCAAGGAAGCAGGGCTTACTGCTCGTCCAACCAAGTGCATGATTGGTTACCAGACTCTGGAATTTCTAGGTCACACCATCACTCCAGGACACATTGTCCCAGAAGAGAAGAACCTGGAGAAAATTAGAAATGTACCAAGGCCAAAAACGAAGAAGAATGTGCGATCTTTTCTCTCGTTGTGTGGGTTCTACCACAAATTTATCCCACATTTCACGGAACTGGGAGCTCCGTTGATGGAAACCTTGAAAAAGGGATTCCCGGACCAAATCATTTGGACACCAGAATGTGAGAATGCCTATAGTCAGTTAAAGGAGGCCTTGGTCAGCAAACCTGTATTACAGCTCCCTGACCTTTCCAAACAATTTGTGTTGAGAACAGATGCGAGTGCGATTGGAATTGGAGCCGCTTTGTTACAGGAAGGAAAAGACGATGCTTCGGTTTTGAAACCTGTAGCATACGCAAGTAAGAAACTTCTACAGGAGGAGAGGAATTATTCAACCGTCGAGAGAGAGAGAGTGCTTGTCCCTTGTATGGGCAGTGCAAAAATTTCAGCCATATTTGTATGGAGTTAAGTTTCGAGTGCAGTCGGATCATCAACCCCTGATGTTCCTGGCTACTTCTCAGAAGCTCAACGCCCGTTTGATGCGGTGGTCGTTGTTACTTCAACCCTATAACTTCACAGTGGAGTACATTCCTGGGAAGGAAAATGTTGGAGCGGACTTCTTGTCAAGACACCCAGCTCCGGAAGAAGAAGAATGAATCATCTGGATTAAACTCACGGTGGTGAAGAGTAAGATGGAATACTCTCTTATGTCACGAGATCGCCGTGAGTTAACCAGATAATGATAATACCGACTTTTGCTTGGCGTAATTTTTCTAGGCCACAACAGTCGTACTAACAGAGTAAACACAGCTGCACGGGTTACATCGGGGCAGCACATATACACATTTGGTGGTGAGTGAGAAGGAATGGATACACCGAGTTGGCAGTTCATAAACAGTTAAAATCACATAGTCTTGCCCGGCTCAGTACATGGAACAGCCCTGTCTGTCATTTATAGTTCCGGACATCAGGCGAAGTGGCGGCTGGGATTGTCACCACTGAACAGAAGATTGACAGTTTATCAACAGGTCGGAAGTGCCCGACTAGGGAGAAAACGGTCAGAATGTCATTAGGTATTTCTCGACATCAAACGGAATGGCGGATTTGACTGTCACCACATGACGGAAAGTTGAGGGCTTGTTATTGAAAACAGTGGAACACCTGCCGGACATGAACAACGTCACGTGCACAATGTAAGCTTGTTTGGAAAACCATGATTGGCAGCTTGGTATCGAAACTCTTTGTCGGAACTCGACAGTAACTCTCTAGATTGTTTTGGATGTCTAAACCAGTGATGACAAATCTAACATTGAGGGAGCCAGAGGGGGGATGGATCCCTGACAGGGGATGATCTGCCAATGTGCCACCTGTGTGGGGGCATAAAGGATAACGTCACGTGGCCAACTTTGGTAGTTTGCCATATAAACCCGAGTTGGGACCAACTAGGGGAACTTGAAAATGTGGATCTAGGCAGACATGCTTGTCACTGCAGCAGTTAGAACATCTAACGTGTGAAGGAGATATTTGATTTAGTTTACACGAGCCTGTATGGCTACCATTAGATGTAATTTAGTGTAAACTGCAGTGCCGTAAGGTATAACCTATTCTTATATTAGTTCTAATTAATATAGACTGTAGCCTTGTTAAAACTATAGTGTGATGATTAGCACTGTTAGTGGAAACTAGTTAGAGTAGAATAGTGATATTAGCTCTGCTAGTTAAAAATAGATTAGTGAAGTGTTGATAAGCTTTACTAGTTGAGAATTGAGTAATGAGGGATAATTGGGATCTTCCCGTAGGTGTCCCTGGTGGGCGGGGTTCCGCATTCTGTTTGCTGATATTTTTTGTCTTGGACTGATGATAACCTATGTGGTCAGTTCATCTGTCCCTGATAGGTACATTATATTTTCTGAGCGAGGCCGTTGGCCCACGATCATCTAATAGAGATCAGTGACGGGGAGGCTATCACCAGTTGTATGATTTATTTTACAGGTTCCTCTGGTTGGAATGAAGAACCCGGACCCAATGTAACATCCGATCCCGGATAAATTATGATGTAGAGAGATGGGCCAGCAACTTTCGCAACGGAAGAAGTTAAGACACATTGCTCGGTGGAGTCTAATGGTATATGTATCCTACATGAGTGAATATCAATCGTTAACACACCTGAAGTGATGGAGGTTCAACCCATGTGGAACTAGATCAGTAGGGACTGATGTTCACAGTAGATGAAACCAAACATTGAAGTGTAGTTGTTCCACGTATCAAGGAAATCAGAACTTTCAGACTATATCTAGTGAATAAAGCAAGCCATTTTATTTCTAGATACATTAACTGTTTAATAGTGAGAACTAGTGAACATTTATCAAGAGACAAAAAGACTTGTTAGTAGGACAGTGTTCCATGTTTGTTTTCACTGCGCCGGAATTATGAAGCCGGAGTTTCTATAAACTATTAGGAACAGTTGCGTTAGGAAATATACTAGTATTTTCCACGGATTATAGAGTTACATGAGATCCAGATCTCATGGTCATCAGAGTTCCTGGAGGAGGACATGTCTGGAGAGAAGGATACGACTTTGGTGAGGTTTATCGTACTGACTCGAATGATGTCGTGTAATCCTTGCCATGCTGTGTACACTATGATCCTGAACTTTGAAGGCTGACATACACATTTATGTTATAATACACGACACACTTTTTCTTCGCATACACGTCTCATATACGTTACACTTTTCTTTTAATAAATTAATCTTTATTAATTTTTAGAAGCAAGAGTTGTTGAGTATGTTGCGTTGGGGAAGTATGAGAGGGGGCATAGTACGACAGTGAGAGAGTGATAGGAAGGTGTCCACTGGCTGATGGAGTGTGTTGGACGGAAGCTGGTGGATTCTCCAGGATATTGATAAGGGGAAAAATATTATAATGTGGGTGTTGACTCTCTTCACTCCAGGGACGACACTTTAAAGGAGGACACGACAACAACCCACACACAAGTTGACTCTATTCTGAGTACAACACATGAGCACAAAGTGTTCATGTTCCCATTAATATCCCCTCCAACTCCATACACACAGCTCTACTGTTCACCTTCTCGCTTCCGCGTGTGAAAAGCTATATTCACTGTTACATTTAGGTTTCTAATAGTTATTATGTCCCCTGAATTTAGAGTTGTTGTTCTTTGAGATGAATGGTGTGTGCAACTTTTATGTGGTTGTTTTCCTGTTTGTTTGCGTGTTTTCTAATAAACTATAGTGTACTTAACTCTCTAACATATGTATGCGTTAGTGTACTGAATATGTGTGGTCCTTCGAGCGCCGCAAATCGGTTTATTGTGGTTACAAACGTTCGTTAATATTATTTGTGACCACAACTCCGCTTTCTGAAGCTCAAAGTACGTTCTCTATATACTCTATTAAAGTGTGGCAGTAACACACATAAAAACTCAACAACACATTGGTTACACAGATGACACAGACAAGTCAAATAAGACTTTTGCAGCGGTGGAAAAATTTTCCCGCTGTCTTTCTCTCTCGCTCTCTTTCTTTCAATGTTTACTAAGTTGTTGCATTCTCCCCTCGCATTTATTCTTCTTGCATACATCTTTCATACACTTTCATACTGTTCTTTCACTCACCCATTCTCTCGTCATTAAAATATGTTTCATAGCATCAAATACATAAACATTATATATACAATAAACGATTGGCTGAATTTTAACAATAATCACGCCAAATGACTGTGCGTTTTGTTTGCACGCGTCATGTCTATACATAATATACATAGTTATGAGGATGGTTTGTTACCGATCCTGTCATAGTAACTTCCGTAATTTGGTGTACTGACCTAAATTACCCTCAAGGGAAATAATCTAATAAGTACTTTCATTTAAGTGAATTGGGTTAATTACCTTAAAGTTATTTGTGAAAAAGATGATATTAATTCATAAATGGTTGGGTTAGTTTTGAAATGACATTGTAGATAAATGGATGTATAAATGGTTATGATTATATAGTAATAAACTAATATAAGATCTAACAATTGTATTCCTATAATTGGTGTTCTACTACATGGGTTATTAATTAAATGATGGTGATTTCTAACTAACAAATAAGAAAATAAAGTTATATATGCATTTACACAATGTGCAATTGAATAATTAACAGAAAAACGAAGTTATAGGTACTGTTAATAAAATAATAATATACATATATCACAGTTACATTTCTATCCTTAATTACACTAAGTCGACGTCCTCCTCTGCGTTGTGAAGATGGAGCAATACTCTTTGTAGACTATTCTAACATAGTTCATTTCGACAAAGTCTCTTATGCTCTCCTTCAAGGATAGTGTATTAATATAGTTCCCTACTACGTTATGTAGGTTCATAGCTAACACTTGAATGTTCCTCTAGCTTATGTGTGGGTCAGCGCATGTTAATTCTGCGTCTGTTCGTTACACTTCTTCTAGCACTGTTATATTCACGCAGGTTATATATTTGGCGATGATAACGCACTTACGCTGTGTCTTAATCACCACATCCGGCACTGAGTTATCTAACATTACAGTGTCACTGTTTCTGGTGGTGTATGGTCGATCCCTTCTTGCAAATCAGGTATTTGAATGGATGATGGACGACTCAAAATGTCTGCAACCGTATTTAATCTCCCTTTTAAGTGCTGGATGGTAAACGTGTAATTTTGGAGAATCAAAGCCCACCTGTAAATTCTATTGTTGGTAGGATGTCCAGACTGCATCACAGACAACGGAGAGTTATCGGATTGGATTACAAACTGTGCTCCTGCCAAAAATCTATGAAACTTTCTCACGCAATAGATCAAACTGAGGCCCTCCAATTCTGATGCTGAGTATTTTGATTCAGCAGGAGTAATCTTGCGACTTACGTACATTACGGGGTGGAACGTCCCGTCGTAGAACTGTCCTAGTATCCCAGATATGGATATGGCACTCGCATCTGTGCGTAAGAAATAAGTGAGTTTTGGATTAGGCATACGAAGGATAGGTGGAACGCTGAAAAGATGTGTCAATTTTGATAAAGCACGAATTAATCTTGCATCTTTTACAGATAACTTAGCCGAAGCTTTTAAGATGTTAGAAAAAACACTGGTGATTTCCGCCAGATTTGGAATGAATTTACTATAGTAGTTCACTAGACCGAGTAAACTTCGGACCTGTTTCTTGGTCGTTGGCATTGTTAAATTCAGAATCTTAGTGACGATTCTGTCATCAGTTTTCAATTGGCCCCTGCAGATGGTATGACCCAGGAAGTCAATTTGTTCCATGCCCAACTCTACTTTGGACGGCTTCGCTGTGAACCCAAACAATCGCAACCTGTCGAAGACTTGTCGAAGTTTCAGTAGGTGTTTTGTCCCGTCTTCCGTATGACTGCATATGTTATCTCTATAAGTCGGAATAGTGGTCGCAGTCGCGTTTATCGTAGGAACTGGTAGTTCCATCTCGTCCAATACTGTTGTGCTGCTAGCTGTGTGTGCTGTTATCTGGCTAAGTGTGTTTGCGTTGTCGCTGTCGTGTGTCGCCCTATCTAGTGAAGTTGTGTTGTGTATGTCTGTCGTCTCATTGCTTGGTGTTGGTGCAATTTGTTCGTCTGTCTGTTGTTCTTGTTGTGAAAAAGTATGGTTTCAGGATGTTGATATGAAATATCTCTAAGTGTCCTTTTATCGATATTTCATGATCCGCATCTGATATTTTGCGTTCAACGTTGAGAGGCCCTTGGCAAGATGTTAGTACCATATTATGTTTATCAGGTAGTCGAATCACAACCTTCTGGTTTGGTTTAAGGTGAATCGTTTTAGTACCCTTGTTTGGATAGTTGTGGTTTCCATTACTCGACACCTGCATTAGGGGTCCAGCAATATCGACCGCGATACTCTCAAGTAGTCTAGATGCTATTACTGACCGTTTCACTTCGGCCTTTACATGCTTTTTCTTTCGTACACGATGTTGACAAACAGTATAAGAGCGACAGAAAGATTTTATGTCCGAACAGAATTTCGGCCAGTAAAATTGTGATAGAATTCTGGCTCGCGTTCTATGGTAGGCCAAATGTCCAGCAAACGGTAATTCATGTGCGCTTTTTAGCACATTTTGTCGGTATGTTACAGGTAACACCGTCTGCTGAATTTCATGGTTATTATATGTATAATAACGCATGAGAATTCTGTTAACCTTTTTAAAGTACCAGGAAGAATTTTTAGACACTTTCTTTCGCTCACACAACAAGTTAAAATATGGTGTGATTGTTTGGTCGGTGCTTTGTGCCTCGATCAACTTTTGTCGAGTAGTGTTGGTATCTGCACCACTTGGTGTTAATAGCTGTAGCATTTCATTTTGTAAGTCAGTATAGTTTGTTTCTGTATCTGACTTAGTTACAGCGTTGGCCATGTGTCTCTCTTTCCAGGCTTTTATGTTGTCGTCTGTACATTCTTTCAATGCATCTAGGCATCCCAAAATAAGATCCGTACATGGATCTTAGAGGATAGCGCACGTAAATGTGCCGGTAAGGAACGGGGTATTGATATGCGCCTTTGCCAGTGGATATTTCTCGATGGTTCAAGAGAAAGTATGGCATTTGACAAATTCACCCGTATAATCTTTTGGTCTAGCAAGTTCTCTCCTTAAACCCAGTAGAGTGCTCCCGCTATCAACTAAACATTGGCATGGTTTACCATTGACCAGTGCATCGTAGAACTTAAGTTTACCTCTGGAGGCACATGCTGCGTTAGCATCTTCATTTGAACATGATATTACGTGTCCACATTTCAATCTCCCCTCCGCATGAAACTGATGGCATACTTTACATTTCTTAAAGTCTAAAATATCGGTTACTGATGATACACTCTGACATTCATTCGTTGGCAACACATTCACAAGTTCTGGATCAATGTCACTCTCATCGTCTGATGATGTATCGATGAGTGCTGCATTGTTTGCCTTCATTCTCTGTCTCCCAAGACACCTATTGCTATAGTGGCCATAACTTGAACAAAAATAACATTTTACAGCACGTTTAAAGGATGATCTTCTGCTTTCTTGCTTCTTTAACACTGCTTCTAGGTGTGACGGATATGTGGGGTTCTTATCACACATCGAGTAAGCCGGATGAAAAAGATTGCAATAATTACATCTAGGTGGTTTCTGATATGGTTTGTCCTTTTTTACGGTAATCTTTCTGGTTGTAGGATCTATCAGGAACTTTATTTGCAAAAGCTGTAATTTCTGTGTCATGTGATGTAGTTTTAAATATGTCCCGATTAGATGAAAAATAAGCTGACCCCCGTTTCTCTAATTGTTGAATAGAATCAATATCTGACTGTTGTAAGAACTTTGCAAAAGGGGTAGGCACTGTAGAAATGACTTTGTCCATTACCATTAGCTCTTCTAGTTTTTCATAGCTGTTACCTACTTTAGCAGCTTTAGTCCACTTTTTAAATGTGCTCTGCACGTTAGAGATGTAGTCTAAGAAAGTTTCAGTTGCTTTTGGCTTAATCTGTGAGAATTGAATTTGGTACCCAGTAGCGTCCAAAAGAAAATGTTGCATTATCCTATCGTGTATGTACTGATAATTGTTTCTAAGATCTGTGGGTATGGATTCTATTACTTTTAAAGGCTCCCCACTCAGGTTCCTCATGTAAATCATTGCCCAATCCTCTAAAGGTATTTTCTGTGTTTTTAGTTGGAACTCTATGTTTTCAGTCCATGCGCTGATTGAATCACCTACACTGTATGGTTTGATAAGGCCCTTGTACTTACTAAATTTGTTCTGTTCTTCTTGGCTCTTTTGTTTGCTAGAGGCTATTTGTATGTTAGAATCTACCCCCATTTCTTTCATCTTTAGTCTAGTTTCTGAATCTACCTGTATCTGCTTTTCTTTGGTGGCATGCTCTAAGTCTAACTGTCTTTGTTTGATAGCTTGATCTGACTCTAACTGTTTCTGTTTGGTAATTTGGTCTAACTCTAATTGTTTCTGTTTGGTAGCCTCCTCGATCTCTTTCATTTCTTTTTGATGTTGCCTTTCTAATGCTCTTTCATCTCTGTCACGAGCAGTTTTTCTTTCTGTTTCTTCTTTATATTTTTGATCCGCCCACTTTTCTAGCTTATCTCCAGTGTGGCCCATTGCGATGCCCGCCTGGATACATTCATTTAGTGACGCCATTTTGTGGCGTAATGTTAGTTCACAATGATAATACAATAATATTCATACAATAGTTTATAATAATGTGTTAGTAAGTGTACATCTCTTACTGAAAAAGAAGATGCATGATTAAGTTAGAGCATACCAAAATATTCGGAAAATATACTCATCTAATTCTTTGGAAAGTACGGTACTTGGGATGTTCCACCGCTGTCTTTCGCACTTACACAATGGTTTGACTTGGTAAGACAAGGGCTGCTTCTGGTTAGTAGAGCAGCAAAAATTAGACACAAGCTTAAGTTGTCAATACAAGCTCATATTTCATCAAATATTTCATATTTCATTCAGTTGTCAATACAATCTCATATTTCATGCGAATGATGAATGAAAATGTGATAGATAGTGATAAATGGTATTAATGGATGAATGATATGATCGTCTGAATGATTGTTAGATGATAAGTGAGATGATTAGTCGTATGACCGTCGATGTCGTCTTGTCTTCTCTTTTGACTCCGGCGTAACTTTGTTCTAGGCTGCAGTTCGTCGCTAATCTATTTACTGATTTCGTAGAATGGTGACATTGATGGCTGTATCACATGCGATGCAATGTACACGGTGGTTACGATGGTAATGTTCACTGATGATTTTATACATTTCAATTGCTTTTAGTATAATCACACACTTTCTAATTAATATTGGTAGAATTTCACACTTTAGCGATTTAATTTGCCTCAATTGTGGTTCACACTCCACAAATTGGTGATCGTATAATTTACCAAAGAAAATTATTTATGGCATGTATAGAAACAAATTTGCATTACTTTGAAATATATCACACAGCAATGATGTTGAATCGTGCAATGAACTGATGCTGGTTCAGAATTTTGTAATATCAATCGATAGCTAGCGTTCGTTCAGTGGTTTATACTACCACTCGCCTGCTGGCGTTAACTGTTCGTTGAATATTCCAACAAATGCCTGCTATGACTGCTCCGAAGCGTTGCTTCACTGTAATCTGACAGCAATTGTGCTGCTGGCGTTGGTTCACTGTGTTCTGACACCAATCGGGGTCTTGCCTGTCAGCGACTTGTGCGCTGCAGATTCTCAGGACTCCCCTACTTTCGCACTGCACGAAATAACAACTCGTGACATTTGCGAAAGGAATGCAATTTATTCAGAGCCGACATTTGAATGGCTCTACGAGCGTTATACTTCATCATCATTATACAACATGAATGCATTGACGTGATGATAGATGATGCTAGTATTTCACAATCTAAATGAACAGCCCTATGTTTGCCTATTGCCTAGAAACTATAGCATTGGTCAAGGATACGTCTGCTCTCTCTACCGTCTCCAGTCAGTCTGTCCACACGCTACACATTGCGTGGACAAGCACGGACACTCTTCTCCGTGCAGTAGCTATTATTGCGTGCATGGTCTCGCCAGCACGCTGGCCTGTGAGTACGAGTAACCGGGCCCTTCACGGTACTCGCAAGGACAAGCTTCCCAATTGCTTGGGGAAAGCCCTCGCTCAGCTGTACTCCTCGACCTCTGGTCTGACACAATTGTGTCTCCTTGTGAGGCTATTAATAGCGCTCGGTGTCTCTCCTGTCTGGTGTCTCCCTACTAGACTAGTATTAACTCCTATTGCCTTTGTAAGGCCTTATTGGGGATCTTGACAGCCAGCAAGTGAGATAAGGGTCTTCATTCGCTGGTACGCTCCTGGTCTTGATAGAGTGTGCGTTAATGCCCGCTAGTGGTTATTCATAGAGAGTGCATGACTGCTCACAAGGTCGACAGGGTCATACGCACTCTGCGTCTGATTGAAGGCTGACTCGTCTCTGATATAATTCATTTCATTTACATATGTGATTTCTTTCTCTTGAGCCCAGCTCCGTAACCGTTATTTTGGAAGTTGGACATTATATTTAAATACCGCACACTCTCTGATGTAAATACCGCACACTCTCTGATGTTCCCCTCTCAGTATTCTCTTGATTATGTGAAACTGTTTTTCTTTACTACAGAGCAAACTCACACTGTGCACACGTAGAATATAGAGCTTGATACTCAACTCAGTTTGTTTTTTTCCACAATGTATTCACTACTCACGAAATACACTTCGTTCATACTAACACAATTTCTCAACGCTACGAATTCACAAAACTACTCGGCAACCCCAATTCCTAACAACATGTTCGTAGCAGCGCAATTTGTGGCCGAGCTACTGCAACAAAGATCCATGTCCAGACTTGACCATGGCTCTCGTCCAACTGACTGCCTCGAGGAGACGATGTCCCTCACTTACAATGTGCCTGTACGACTTCGTGTAAGGCGTGCATCTATAAATTTACGCTGAATTGTGTGATGCCCTGTATTCTCTCGGTTCATTATTCCATGACCTAATATAGGCTCATGGCAGTTGTGTTCTTGATTCATCATCAAATATTCACTAAAATTCAGTTGTTTTGCTTGATTGTTGTAGTTAAATGAACATTACGATTTTCTCCCTGAATTAGCATGGACAAGATACAGCTTGCAGAGATGGCCAGTCAACCGTCAGAGAAGTTTCTTGTAATTGTACCTACGTTCCCTGAGTTGCCTGGCATGGCACCTCATGTTGCTCAACTAGTATTTGAAGGTGATTATGGTTTAAACATGTGTGTTTGAACCCGAGGTCTGTGACACATTTGTAATTCATCAACAAATAATTTCCTTTAGCATTTTACCATCGTCATTCCTCCTAATGTGTCCTATCCGTCAAAGTGTACACAGGCTAAGCATGCAAGAAACCGTCACACCACCACATCTTACCAACACTTCGGTATTTGTGATCTTATCTTGCCACTTAGCACCAAGTATGATATCTGTTTAAATATTTCTCTTGGTTTAACATAAAACTTGTTATTTATGACTAAACCTTTTCAAATAAATGTTAGATTATTCCCATTGCGCTTGTCCTTCTGACTGAGAAAGTGAGTGAGTGAGTTAGCGAATGAACCAAGAGTTGAAGAAAAGACGCTGGATAGGCCATGCATTGGGAAAACCTGAAACTAGTTAAACTAGGAAGACCTCACAGAGCAAGAGAAATAGAGGTAAACCTAAAA
Organism: Cepaea nemoralis; assembly: GCA_014155875.1. Lineage (NCBI taxonomy): Eukaryota > Metazoa > Mollusca > Gastropoda > Stylommatophora > Helicidae > Cepaea > Cepaea nemoralis. Next base: position 3,423 of record JACEFZ010004409.1, on the reverse strand, counting down.
ACTAATGGGGAGGAGAAGTAGAAACAGAAATGAATAAAATGGGAGTGACATTGGCAAAGCTGCATGAGATAGCTAAAGATAGGAGGGCATAGAGTGTGTTTTTTTAGTGCATAAGCACCATTGAAAACTGCAGGAGGAGAGAGAGGAGGAGTAGCAGCAGCAGCATCAGAAGAAGAAGACGAAGAAGAGAGAAAAAGAAGAAGAAGAAGAAGAAGAGAGAAAAAGAAGAAGAAGAAGAAGAAGAAGAAGAAGAAGAAGAAGAAGAAGAAGAAGAAGAAGAAGAAGAAGAAGAAGAAGAAGAAGAAGAAGAAGAAGAAGAAGAAGAAGAAGAAGAATAATAATAATAATAATAATAATAATAATAATAATAATAATAATAATAAGAAGAAGAAGAAGAAGAAGAAGAAGAAGAAGAAGAAGAAGAAGAAGAAGAAGAAGAAGAAGAAGAAGAAGAAGAAGAAGAAGAAGAAGAAGAAGAAGAAGAAGAAGAAGAAGAAGAAGAAGAAGAAGAAGAAGAAGAATAAGAATAAGTAATAGTAAGTAATAATAATAATAATAATAATAATAATAATAAGAAGAAGAAGAAGAAGAAGAAGAAAAGAAGAAGAAGAAGAAGAAGAAGAAGAAGAAGAAGAAGAAGAAGAAGAAGAAGAAGAAGAAGAAGAAGAAGAAGAAGAAGAAGAAGAAGAAGAAGAAGAAGAAGAAGAAGAAGAAGAAGAAGAAGAAGAAGAAGAAGAAGGAGGAAAGAAGAAGAAGAAGAAGAAGAAGAAGAAGAAGAAGAAGAAGAAGAAGAAGAAGAAGAAGAAGAAGAAGAAGAAGAAGAAGAAGAAGAAGAAGAAGAAGAAGAAGAAGAAAACTCTTCTGCTGTGTTTTAGTGGATCTTTAAATGTAAAAGAACGAAACAGGAAGTGCTAGCGCATAGCGGAGTTATAATTTAAAATCGAATACTGCCAATATTTAAGACGCAGAGTGTAACAGCTATTGCTTAAAAAAAGTCCATTGAAAGTTAAACATTCTACCCAACTATAAGAAAAAGACAGAGTTGTGTAGTCGTACAATGATAAGGATGATATTTGAGAATGTGGTGTCGGCTGGTAGAAGAGGCAGATGCAGAAATGATGTTTGATAGTCCAGTGGTGGCATGGTGGTAGGGGAGGGGGTGAGGGGGTGTAGGTAGAGAAAGATCTCATCTATAGAACAGGAGTAGAACACCAATCAACAACCGAGATCTGAGGACAACATGGAGGCTAACGCCATCTGGCACATCACACGATTATGATGATGATGATAATGGCAGAAAAAGCGTATCTGAACTATCTGTACTAATTAAACAAAGATGTAAGGAAATAAATTCATTTATTTAACATGACGACCTCAGTTTGGTCACATGTGTGATTCATTGTTGTTCCAGGTCCAATGATGCACAATGATGCACCTTCTGTCGGTCATGCATCTGCTGAAGGTCTGAGTGAGTGACAATCTTGACTACTGTTTGCTTGTCATTTTTTACACATCCGTGGCACCTTGCTGTCTTGACAGCCTATACTTTGTTACAGTGTTCTTTAAAACAGGCATCATTACTAAAACCAACGCGGTAGCGACTGTCACTTGATTCGTGCGGTAAATGTTCATGCACAATGGGTGCGTGTGAACATATGGTCATCTCTACCATCACGCACCGTCTGACGTCTTCCACACTTAGTGTGTGACCAATCTGCACTATTGTCTCCTTTGTATTTATTCCATTTCTAATCTAACCTTCCATGTAACGCGATCAGCGCGTACTTGCTTCCAAGGTGCAATATCAACACCCGTATCAATCATGTCTCGCCTACACACATCTGTGTATCGCAGTAGAGGCCACCCCGGAGATCTTTTATCCATCTCTAATACATCAAAAATGCTGTCCTTTGGTATTCTACCCCTTTGATCCTCCTAATGTGATCTATCCATCTACGTCCAAGAAGACTGACCATGGCACATACTGTTACACAGCCCGTTCTTTTCCATTCTTCATGTATTTGTGATTTTATCTTGCCACTTAACACCAAGTATTCTTCCCAGACATCACATATGAAGGATGTTTAAACTCTCTCTCTCTCTCTCTCTCTCTCTCTCTCTCTCTCTCTCTCTCTCTCTCTCTCTCTCTCTCTCTCTCTCTCTCTCTCTCTCTCTCTCTCTCTCTCTCTTAAATATCAGACTTATTATTTGTCACTAAACATTTTTTCAGCTAACTATTCAAATCAATATTATTAGGGCCGGTAATCCAGCTTCTAGTTACTCGGGCTCGCATCCCATCACCAATGCTCGGACATTGTGCTCCCATGCCTACTCCCATCCCATCACAAACGCTCGGACATTGTGGTCCCATTAATACTCCCATCCCATCACCAATGCTCGGACATTCTGGTCCCATTCCTACTCCCATCCCATAACCAATGCTCGGACATTGTGGTCCTATTCCTATTTCCATACCATCATTTAATATATATTTGATGTGATTGCTATTTGGACCATTACCATATTTGTTAAGTTAGTTTGTTAGTTAGTCGCTTTTCCAACTTCACAGTAATGGATCACCATGTAATGCTTCCTGTAATTCCTGTGTCAGCGACTATCACACAGAATCCTTCTCGTTGTCCCATGTAAAAAGTGGACTACATTTATAAGCAAACCAAAAAAATGTACACCCATGCTTGCATAAGGCCGCTGCCAGAATACCAGCTAAACTGTCTGCCAATAGAATTACACTTCATCGTCGATGAAACAGCAGTCACTAGAACTACCAGTAGTTACACACGCTTTACTACATAAGGCAAATGAACAGGTACAGAAACAAGCCACCCGTCATTTGTCTGAACACACAAACCACCTCAAACAGATGTAAAAGGAATCCATATGAAATCAACAGCTCACACTGTCGCACCAAGGACACAACTCAGTAGATGGGCGATAGTATCCTGCACTACAAGTCTACAATTCTCTATTTTTTAAATCTTTCTGACATCCTTAGTTAGTTAGTTAGTTAGTTAGTTACTAAGTTAATTAGTTAGTTAGTTAGTTGGTTAATTAGTTAGTTAGTTAGTTAGTTAGTCAGTTAGTTAGCTAGTTAATTAGTTAGTTCGTCGAGGTTCCAACTTCACGGCAACAGGTCGTCCCCATATGCTCCGTTCCTGTGCCAGTGAATATCACACAAAATGTTCCTCACTGTCCAGTGTGAACAGTGAAACAGACAGGAGTCTGGGCATTCCAACAGCCCGCACAGGTATACTGTGCATAATGCCGCTGCCAGAATGCCATCACAAAAGTCATCCACGAAAATTACAGTTCATCGTCTATGGAATCGGCAGTCGTCAGAAAGACTTCATTGACCCGGGTATCCTCACATGGCTCGGTCTCTTTCCGCAGGACTCCCTGCCACAC
>JACEFZ010004408.1:97500-110087 GCA_014155875.1 Cepaea nemoralis | reverse complement strand
AAAAAAATTCCCCTTTCTTGAACCCCTTCAAACTTTTTTTAAAAACCCCCCGTAGATGTTTTAGCAACCTCAAAATGATTAAGTATTTTTCTCTAGTATGGAAAAAAAAAGATTTAACCGTCTTTGATATTGGTTCTAACATATTGTGTTGTTCTATATGCTGTGAAAATTAGAAACAAAATGTTATGCAATAGTCCTTGGCTGAGAAAAGTAACAGGTGTTCGATATCAGAACCGCTGAATGTAAAGTAAAATTACCCTAAAGTAATAGTTCTGTTTTGTAAACTACAGTAATTGTATTTTCTTTTTCTTTTCAGATCTGCATACGTCAACATCACACCGGAATAATCGAATCGTTAGTTACACTACCTTTTTCCCAGCGATAACGAAGAATCAATATTATACAGCGAGTACTTAGCTAGTGTTGCACTCAAGTAGCATCGTGTTGGCGCCAGGAGAAAAACGGGCCATCTGCTGATGAGTACTAGAAGCGAGCGTATCTAGTGTCTCTAAAGGGTTTTTGATCCACGGCTTTTTCCTGCCATTGGGTTATTGACATTCTGTGAAAACATGTGTGGTTGGTGATGAGATTCGGTCTGATTGATAGAAAGCATATGTATGCAGCAACATTTTCCCAAGTTTTGAAAGCATTAGTTTGTATTCATTGAGATACAGTTTTTTTTTTAAATTTTTGGTTTAGTCGTCGTTGTCTCTAACTTCTTCTCGTTTCGACCAAGTATTTACAGTAATATCACAGTTACATGGTGTACCCAGTTGGAGGGTTTCGTTAAAATACAATTTGACTGCTGATTTAAGCTTTACTGCCTGCTCCAAAGGCGTGTTACTTTAACTGTTTGAACCAGCTGGATGGTTCATTAAAATGCCATTGCTTGTTGAGAGTTTCTGCTGTCTTCGCCTACAGTGCGTTACGTGATTGCGTTGTTGCTGTCTGCGCCAAGCCTTGTTACGTAAATGCCAGTTGTTAATGACTGCAACCCCGGGATGTGCTCCCCGATTCGCAGTTTTTCTGTCTGGGTCATATGTGAGTTACTATGAACACTGACAGTTTACATTTTGGATCGTTCTTGTGAGATTGCATGTTCACCAAGTCACGCAACAGTGAGACAACGCTGGAAAATTGTTTCCACCAGCCCGAAGTAACTTGAGAAAAAGCAGTTTTGGGAAAAAGAAGAGCACAGAGTAGATGCCCCAATTGTAACAAGAAGTACACATTGATAGATTATCACATTAAGTCACATGACAGATGGGTTTTACCCTAAATAGTGCGCTGTGAAAAACTACCACCAATATTAGTCTCTTTAAAAGAGTTGTGGCAAAGATATTCAAGTTTTCAACACAGCAGTAGACTTTTGTTATTGCATTCTCAATACAGAAATGTTACAAAAATATATTTAAATTATCACCAAACTTTTTTAAAAAAACTTTTCATTTAAATCTCGGATGCGCTTTCCCGTGTGTATTTTGTGTGTGGGTTTTTTTGTGGGGATTTCCCGGGTGTAAATGCCCGAAACCTAGAAAACAAGATGCAAAACTAAACTTTCTAAGGGGACGAGAAAGCTAGCAAGTGTTGACAACTGTTTTAACAGCTGTTGCTATACGTGAATGAATCCCCAAAAATAACGAGAAGTAGATTACTAAACGTGACACGGTATTTTATACTTCCCTTGGCTTCATAATCTCTTCGTTGTATACCAGTAGCATTATTGTTCAGTATTGCTGAGGTTCTGTTTAAGCATGATTTTAACACATCAGCCTGTTAATAATGTCAGACAAAAATTTTGATGTCATTTGACAACTAACCCAGTAAGGGTTTGGGGAAGGGTAGCAAAAAGGACATTACTTTTTTCAAGACAGAATAAATCTGAATGACAAATACTAATCAGCACGCATGGGGCCCTTTAATAACAAGGATGCTCATTAACAAAAAAAGAAGAAAAATAGTGCTCATTCGCATACTAGACTATCCGAAAAACAAAGTATCAACTGTTTATATTTTTCCCAAGATCTCCTAGGATATCCTCTTGTCGCCAAGTCAATGAGTCCGTTATTCTGACGCCTGACAACATTCGTACATGCAAAACATCACTCTCACTACCTCACACGTTTCCCCCGGAGACGGAAGTTTCACTTCGACCCTTTAATGGTACAGAAACGAGAGCAGTAGCTACATCTTCACCCGCCTCCCCCCAAACGTTCAGCAATACTACATATTTTTAAATCATCCACGGAACACCCCCATACGAGTGAAGAACCCCGCTATTGGTATCCTTCTTTCTTGGGTTTTGCTTTGTAGTGGGCGTTGGAAAAATAATGGTCTGTTGCAGTGGCTAGGGAGATATACCCCCCACAGTTACGAACTACTTTATCGTATCCCGGGTATCGCGGATGTCATGGTCGGTGGGGTTGTCATGCCCTTCAGCATCAGTAATGAAAAGACCAGTTCTTTTGGCTGTACGGGCAGCCATGGTCATCTTTGGCGATCCTTGGACGTCTTTGGGTTCAACGGCATCTATTTTAATTTGTGTGTGATATCTTAGACCGTACTGGGGTATCACAGATCCTATAGCTACCCTAGTAAATTATCTAATAGCAAAGTGTGCATACTGATAGTTTGTGTGGTTCTGTTCAGGGGCTATCATTTCCTGCAATAGCTTGGTGGAGAGCAGTAACGCCATCAGATTATTCTATCCATCGATGTTTATTTACAGAGATAGTGCATATCTGATTATATCTTCTGTTGTTCGTTTTTATTCCAACATTTATTATGATGTTTGTGTATTGTAAAATATACAGGGCTGCTTTGGCCCAAACCGAGGGATAAAAAGCGGGAGTAAAATCACAGCTGACTGTCCCAAAGGAGATAATGGAGAGGTCATGACATTACGAATACACAGGGGAGGTTACAGATTAAGGAATGAACCTAATCCGCCAGGCGTTGGATTTGACCAACGATCCAGCGACAGTGAGGAGGAAAACACTATTAACTCCACACGCCATCACATATACCATAACAATCATCATCAACAACGTCCAACGACCTTCATAACCAAAAAGATTCGACACTTTGCTATAAGCAAAAAATTTACCAAACTTGCCAGGGAGCAAAAGGCGGCTAAGACACTTGGCATCGTAGTCGGCGTCTTCATAATCTGCTGGGTTCCGTTTTTTCTGTACAAATATTCTCAACGGTATCTGTCACGCTGAGTGCGTTTACAAACCAGAAATTCTCTTCCCTGTGTTCACGTGGCTTGGCTATCTCAATTCAGGGATGAATCCAATTATATACGCCCTTTCCATGAAGGACTTCCGAAGAGCGTTCAGTAAAATGATCTTCTGCTGCCCTCGCTACAGGCACAAGCAAGCCAAGAGACATGCGTATAGCCAGGCAAACAGTTTGTCCACGTCCAGTTTTTCAGTCAGCTGTGGAGATCGCTGTGTTGCTCTTCGAATTTAGAACGTCACTGAATGATTGGTTCATCGATAATAGATGTGTGCAATTGTATGTTAGTACTGGACAGGCTATTGCATGAATAATACATGTGTGCAAGTGTGTGTCAGTACTGGACAAGCTATTGCATGAACAAATACATGTGTGCGACAGGCTATTGCATGAATAATAAATTCATACAAGTGTGTGTTAATTCTACAAAGTCTACTACATGGACCATTCATTTGTGCAGGTGTGTCTTAGTACTTGAAAGTCTACAATATGGATAATACATGTGTACAAGTTTGTGTTAGTAATGGATTTATTTATTTTTTTTGCGTATCCCTTGCAGGACGTTGCGGTCAACATCAGCATTTTTCAGCTGCTGTTGATGTACTAGGCAAGATTACGCTCAGTAGTTTGCCATTGCTTTCTGAGCGACCGGCTCACATACCCCGTAAGTTACTAACGCGGCGAGAATCGCTACCGATTCTCGCGCAGGTTACGTTATTCATGAGAATATACGGGATTACGGAGAAAGACGTTAACTCCTAGGCCAGGGAGACCACCAGTAATGGATAGTCTACTATATTTATAATATATGTTTGCAAGAATGGGTTACTGCTGTAATGTCTACCATATGGATAAAACGTGTGTATAAGGCTTGGGTGGATATGCGTAGTGCTGTAAGGAGATGGCAAAATGCCAAGAAGAACAGAGCTGGTCATCCTAGTCCCTGCTTGCACTTAGAAAGAGAGATGCACACAAAAGTAAGCTATTTCAAAAAACTGGTCAAGGTGGTTAAAAGCGAAAAATGGGCAGAGGTGTGTCAAAGAGTAAGCACAGACAAGTCACTGAAATTGTTCTGGCGACTACATAAAAGCATGAGTGGGGTAGTCAAGAATAAGAGCATTTCTGACTTCCAAGGTGCTGACCTCATCTGGCAGAGGACTGATGAGGACAAGGGCAAAGCCCTCTTTGAACGCTACCTTCAGCAGAGCAACCAGACAGACATGGGAGGCCGGAATCTGGCCAAGGAGGTCACCTCAGACAGATGCAAGGCCCAGAACACTTCGGATGAAGACACAGTGACAGTGAAAGAAATCAAGGCTGTGCTTCGACGATCAAAAAACAGTGCTCCAGGTCCTGATGGCATAAGATACGACGACATAAATAGGTGTACCGACAATGAGCTAGAGAAACTAGCAGACATGTACAACAACAGTATAGGGAGTGCTAGCATCAAGGAGGAATGGTTACATAGCTATCTGATTCCCTTGCCGAAGCCTGACAAAGACCACAAAAAAATTCAGGGATATCGAATTATAACCATGCAGAATACAGTAGGCAAACTGCTGGAGAAGGTAATTGCCAGGAAAATATCAAGCCAACTAGAGAGGCAAGGTGTTTTCCCACCTACCCTGAGTGGGTACCGTCCAAAAAGAGAAACCTGGACCAATGCAGCAGTTTTTGCCCATGATGTCTATGAAGGTTTCCACTCAGGCACTGAAACTGTTGCTGCAGCGATTGATCTTGAGGACGCATACAACAGAGTACCACTGGGTTTTTTAATGTTTCAGCTTCTTGAACTAAACGTAAGTCCATTCCTCCTTAGTTGGATCGCTGCAGCCCTCTTCCAACGGAAAGTAGTTTTTAGATGTGGCAGTTGGACTTCGGAACCAACAACAATATATCCTGGCCTACCACAGGGATCACCATTATCTCCGGTACTGTTCAACGCCTACACAGTGAGAATCACCAGTGAGCAGATCACTGGACCTGGCAGGACATTGTCATATGCCGATGATGTTTTAGTGTATCGTCAGGGTAAGGATAGAGAGGAGGTTGCTGTGGAACTACAAACCGAACTCAATCGCATAGGTACTTGGTGTGATGAAGCTGGGGCAATGGTCAACCCAACAAAGGCAACAGTGACTTGGTTCTCGTTGAATAATCATATTGTCAACAATCCAACACCAACTGTAATGCTGTGTTCAGAGACGGTGGAAAGAACGCAGGCAATGAATTACCTGGGGATACGGTTTGATCGAAGCCTTGCTTATAATGTGCACATAGACCAGGTGATAACAAAGGCCAAGCGGGGCTTGGCAGCCATGCGGGTGATGGCGGCAGCAAACTGTGAGCAGCGCCATCTATGTCTTCTGTACGAGGGGCTGGTCATGTCTGTTTTGGAGTATGCAATGGCAATCCTGACTCTCAGCCATAAGCAGATAGAAAGGATGGAAAGGATACAGAATAAAGCTATGCGCATTATTCTTGGATGTACAAGAGATACAGCATGCAGGGCGATGCGCTACCTTCTTGATTTTCCAACCATTGAAGAGAGAATGCAAGTTTGCAGGGCACGCGCCTACCTCAGAATTAACGCAAACACACAGCATCCACTGCATAGTGAAATTAGGAAGGTGAAGGGCAGCAGGTTAAAAAGAGGACGGTCGTGGATGGGTCAAGCCGAAGACATTCTTCAACAGGTGTGTTCACTTGAGGACTTAGAACCTGGCGAGGAGTGGGTGCAAGTGCCAACAGACTTCTGCACATCCTTTTCAGTTTGCATCCAACTAGATAGAAAATGCAGACAAGAAAATCCGGCTGCTGTGGAGGCTGAAGTACAAGCGTTGATTTTCGAGAATTCGCTAGACCGTGACGCGGTCATCTACACAGATGGGTCGGTCGTCCGACATGTGAGAAGCTCATGGGCCTTTACAGCTCGGGCCGGAGGGAGAATTGTGAAGGAGGACTCCGGTGCTTTCACTGAAACCACAAGTAGCCTGACCATGGAAGTCATGGCAGTAAGTAAAGCAATAACATGGCTCGAGACACAGACATTCACTAGGGCTTGTTTCCTTAGCGACTCAATGAACATGATCAAGAGGATAGAGGAGGGGTCGATCCGACGAGAATGGTTGCTGCCTCTGGAGCGGTCTCGGCTGGCAAAGATTAGTTTCATCTTCGTGCCAGGTCATGCGGGAGTACAAGGAAATGAGCGGGCTGACAAGCTCGCAGGTGAGGCTACTATGGAGGGCGGACGCGCCATGGACCAGGCTGACATTCTGAATGCTCTACGAGAAGTGAGACTTTTGCAAGAACCAAGTGATGACTGTGAATCTACAACAATGGCCAGACTGCGAGAGCAGCAAATTAAAATAGGGGTGGCCAAACAAGAACACTACGCAGGAAGCCAAAGAAGACTGATAAACCAACACAGAACTGGCGTCGTTAGCCGCTACACGCTGCGGGATTTGCTGAGGAGGGGATCCGAGCACTTATGGACTGAATGGTCCGATGTGCAACGAGGATGATCTGTCGACTAACTAACTAACTAACTAACTAAAACGTGTGTGCAAGAGTAGGTTAGTGCTGTAATGTCTACCATATGGATAAAACGTGTGTGCAAGAGTAGGTTAGTGCTGTAATGTCTACCATATGGATAAAACGAGTGTGCAAGAGTAGGTTACTGCTGTAATGTATACCATATGGATAAAACGTGTGTGCAAGAGTAGGTTAGTGCTGTAATGTCTACTATATGGATATAACATGTGTGCAAGAGTGTGTTAGTACTGGATTGTCTACTACATTTATTTAACACAGAAATTATACGGGTTGTCTGTTTACGAATTTGATACTAAATTAAATACTTACTAACACGCATATAATTACCAGTGAAAGTAATGTGAAAACGGTAATGTAGTTTCATGGTGGATGCTGTCCTTGGCCACGCCGACCACCGCTCACGAACTGAAAGTAGTTATAAGAAAACTCGCGAGAAGTAAGGCGGATCTCAATTAAAACTGGGTTGATTAGACATCTAGAAGCAAATATATCTTGGAAAGCAGATAAACTTTATTTTCGCCATTTAAATCTCAGCCATTTTAGGTCAGCTGTGAAATGTAAAATCACCATCAAGACATAGTGGACAATAATAAAATTTATTGTTTGGACCGTGTCCAGAAGCAGAATCTCAGACTTATCGGTGGAGGAATGAGGTCAACGCCTGTAACTAGCTGCTAGGGAAATAGTAACCAATATAAAGCCACTAAACATAAGAGAAACACTTAGATTGATTTAGGCTGCAGAAAAATGTAAGATGCAAGAGAAAGACCATCCACCCAGAGTAACTACTGATACCTGTAAACTAATGCGAAGATTGAAATAGTGATCTCGAAATCTAAGATTAAACGTCAGCACCAATGCCCTTATTCGGAACATCCAGATCCTGATTTTCCACTATTGAAAATGGCAAGCTAGAGTTAATAGTCATCTCCACAGTACCATTAGCCGACAAAGCGCCTGAGTGCTGGCATTGCACTCAATCTATGAAACAACCGACCACGTTCTCATCACATGCCATGCACTTTTGCACATGATAAATGTTGCTTGCTCTTCTTCATCTATACATCTTTCCTATTCTTTAACATCAATAAATGTTGCTTGCTCTTATTCTTCTATTCATCTTCAAATGCAGCCACTTTTGCCTGTGATGTTTATGAAGGGTTCCAAAACAGACAAGAGGCAGCACTCGATCTCGAGGACGAGTACAACAGTGTCAGGTATGATATTTTGATGTACACTCTTATGGAGAAGAGAGTATGTCCATGTTTGTTGAACTGGATTGCGGTTGTCTTGTATTCTCGTGGAGTGGTTGTCCGGCTGGGTGCATGGACCTCTGAGGGATATATCAAAGCCCCGGGCTACTGACAGGGATCAGCAATTTCATCTGTGCTTTCAATGTGTATACGAGCAAGACTGCAAGACTCGAAGCACCAGGGGCTGGAGGGATACTAACATTTGTAGATGATTTTCTTGCATACAGGCAGGGTAGGGGTAGAAATATAATAGCTCAGTAGATGCAAGCGACAATGGACAAAGAGATGGATTGATGTAAGGAGATGAATGCTGTCATTAACCCGGAAAAGGCATCTGTCTTGTGGTGCTCTCTGAGCAATAGTATTGATAAAGCTGACCTTTCCAGCCTCACAATAAATGGTAGAACTGTAAATAGAGAAAGAAGAACGAAGTACCTGAGAATCACTTTTGATACAAGCCTGTCCTTTAGGGATCATGTTGAAGTGGTTACAAAGTATCAGAAGGGGCTCAATGCACTGAATAGTATGGCAGCAAGGAACATGGCGTGGAAAATGCTATTCACACTTTTTCAGCACTTTGTCATTTCAGTGATATAATATGGGCTAGGAATGCTAACTGTTTCAAAAAGACAGTGACACTACAACGCATACAGAATGAAGCCATGAGGGTGATTCTGGGATGCCCAATAACGTGTATGCGATTCATCCTTGCGTTGCAGACTATTGCAGAGAGACTCAAGGTTTTGAAAGCAAGGTCATAACTCAAGGTAGCTGAGGACAAGGAACACCTCCTGCATGATTCCGTGGATGCTGTCAAGGGCCACAGGCTTTTACGAGGATAATCATGGATGGATCAGGCAGAATATACCATCAGAGAAGTGTGCGCACTTGAGAAGATAGGCAGAGGCAAGATGTGGCTCAGAGCGCCGAAAAGAAATTGAAACTTGTGTGGGGTTATAATCACATAGGGCTGTGAGTGTAGAGAATGGCCAGCAGAGCCTACGGAATTAGAAATGCAGCAATGAATTCATGAATACTATCCACCTGGCCATGTGATTATCTATACGGTTGGCTCTGTGTTAAGAGGCAAAAATAGTGCCATGAGTGAATCACCAAAAAACGAGAAATAGATTGTGAGCTTTACTAAAGCACGATTACAAAAAGCAATTTGGACGTTGCGGCCAAAGCCTTCGTCATCACAGAACAAACAAACATAAACCGACACAAAACTACATGAAACACACTTCATGACAATATTAAGGGTACTTATCTGAATCTGTATCCTAGCTTGGATTCACTGACGACTGACACGCGTTTGATGGCTATCAGTGGATTGTGCCAGGGAATTCATAGCCAACACAATTGGTCAATGTTTAGTAAAGGAGAGCTTGGCATATGATACCACAACATCAAGTCTGAGAATGGAGGTGGAGGCGGTTACTACAGCTTTCCGCTAGCTGGACAACAAACTGTAATGGCACCTTGTGATTGTCAGCATGCTGTCAAAGATTATGACTGGCATGCTTGGTGCAGAATGGCTTGCATTGATTCAGAGGACTAGGGATGTGAGCTTTCTCCAGGCCACTCTGGTCTGTTGGATATGAACAGGCAGAGAGACTGGCTGGTGCTGCATCATTAAGGGGTGATTTGATGCATGATAAGGCAGATGTTGTTAAGACCTTCTGGAAGAATGTGAATAATGCAGAAGAACAGATAGACTATCATAGTCTAGAGAGAATGCAGCAGCAAGGGTGGTCAGAGGATCTGGTAGACAGTCGTCCACTCAGAGGTTAAGCAAAACGGACATATAATCAGATTTCATCAGGCACCATTAGGATTGGGAGGTCTTTGTTGCCTGTTAATCATTAATAACTGAGCGCTTATGGGAAATGCCCCGAGTGTTGTGATATCGGTTCTTGACTGAACTCAATTCAACTTAACACTGCCTTGTCTTAAACTTGTGCTTCCTGTAATTCATGTTTTAACCTACTTTCAAGCGTCTTCATAATGATTCGCAGAAGGATTTTTGCTGTCTGGACATATTAGTGTGGTTTTTCAATAATATGTGCATAGTTTACATAAGCAAAGACGTCTATAAGTATAATAAATAAGGTATGTCACTCAAACAGTATGTATAGATGTCAGTTGAAGATGACCGGATGTCAAGTAGGGTAACTAAAAGTCAAAAGAACAAAGTGCATAGATGTGTGATGGGAAAGAACTCGGGGGAAAATATATTTACTGGAACCAAGTAGTAGCAATTAACATGGGAAATAAAGTGGGCAATTATAAACACATAATTTATGAACAAATAAATTTCCTCCGAAGTCGGAGAGTGTCTGCCTGTACGGCGAGGAACCACCAGTCTGCACACCAATAAGCCAGACATGGGACAACGGATACTCACGCAAACCTCAGGTCCTGTATGACATCACACTGATGTTGGACAACAGGATGCCTTCATCCGACATACAGGACTTCGCGTTGGAGCTCAAGCCAACGAACACAAGCAAGCAAGCAAGCAACAAATAAATATTTGATAAATGACAAGGATGTGTTTTGTCACCGGATCTCTTCTCCTGCTATGACGAAGTAATAATGAGAGAGATCAACGAGAAATCGAGAATACAAATACGAGGTTATAACATAAACATTATACGCTATGCTGATGATAGAGTATTCATGGCGGATAATGCAAAAGATATACAACAATTGTTGGACATTGTAGTAACTAAGTGTGCAAAGAAAGGACTCTCTTTGAATATCAAGAAAACAATAACAATGGTAATATCAAAGACAAATGTGACACCAACTTGTGAAATTGAAATAGAAGGGAACATTCTTACCCAAGTGGATAATTTTAAATACCTAGAGACATTTATAACATCAGACAGAAGGTGCACAACAAAGATTAAGAGAAGAAATTCTTCAACAAGTGTGTTCATTTGACGACTTAGAACCTGGCGAGGAGTGGGTACAAGTGCCAACAGATTTATGTACGTCCTTTTTAAGTTTGCACTCATCTAGACAGAAAATGTAGACAAGAAAATCCGGCTGCTGTTAAGGCGGAAGTACAAGAGTTGAATTTGGAGAAATCGTTAGACGGTGATGCTGTCATTTACACAGATGAGTCGGTCGTCCGACATGTGAGAAGCTCATGGGCCTTTACGGCTCAGGCCGGAGGGAGAAATGTGAAGGAGGACTCTGGTACTTTTGTTGTGACCACAAGTAGCCTGACAATAGAAGTCATGGCTGTAAGTAAAGCAATAACATGGCTCGACACACAGACATTAGCTAGGGCATGTTTCCTTATCGACGCAATGAGCATGCTCAAGAAGATAGAGATGGGGTGGATCCGAAGAGAGTGGTTGCTGTGTATGGAGCCATCTCGGCTGGCAAAGATCAGTTTCATCTTCATGCCAGGGCATGTGGGAATACAAGGAAATGAGCGGGCTGACAAGCTCGCAGGTAAGGCTGCTGTGGAGGGCGGACGCGTCATGGACCAGGCTGACATTCTGAATGCTCTGCGAGACGTAAGACTATTGCGAGAATCAAGTGATGACTGTGAATCTACAACCATGGTCATACTGCAAGAACAGCAAATTAAAAGAGCTGTGGCCAATCAAGAACATAATGCAGGAAGCCAAAATAGTTTGATAAACCAACACAGAACTGGTGTCGTTAGCCGCTACACGCTGCGGGATTTGCTGAGGAGGGGATCCGAGCACTTATGGACTGAATGGGTCGATGTCCAAAGAGGATGACCTGTCGACTAACTATCTAACTAACTAGAACTAACGATGATTGCTTGAAAGAGGATAATGAAACTAGAACAGTATATACAACAATAAGAGACAAACATCGTTCTTTGGTCATGTGATGAGAAGAGAGATGTTGGAGGACATCCTGACAACTGGAAAGATTAAGGGGAAGAAAGGCAGAGACCGGCGAAGAGACATGATGGATGGATTGAGAGAGTGGGTGTCATGGAGGAAAATCAGCAGCAGACTTGATCCAGAAGACGAACGAACGAACGAATGAACGAACGAACGAACGAACGAACGAACTTTATTTTCAAAGGGTAACAAATTGGGCACGCAGGCCCGTCTTAGATTCGGCCTTCTAATCACCCATCTTACATTCATCAATAGTGCATGATACATTTACATATGAAAAGAAAACATTGTCAAATGAATGTTGTAATCATAAACAATGTATATTACCATGTTATGAGATACACCCCCACCCACCCACACATACACCACCCACACACCCCCCAGACACACATAAATGTCCCCACACATCCACTTATCCCTCACCCACACACATCCACCTACAAACACATCCCCCACCTACCCAAACACACACACCACTCAGGTACACATGCATGCACCAATCCACCCACCCACCACCAACACATCCAACACCCACAAACATCCCCCACCTACACACATCTCCCCACCTACACACATCTCCCCACCCATCCCATAACCCACTCATACCCACCCACATATCCTTCACCACCCAATCACACAT
>JACEFZ010004408.1:0-92500 GCA_014155875.1 Cepaea nemoralis | reverse complement strand
CTCCTATTCTTTCTTCTTCTTCTTCTTCTTCTTCTTCTTCTTCTTCTTCTTCTTCTTCTTCTTCTTCTTCTTCTTCTTCTTATTCTTCTTCTTCTTCTACTTCTTCTTCTTCTTCTTCTTCTTCTCCTACTCCTCCTCCTCCACCTCCTCCTCCACCTCCTCCTACTATTCTTTCTTCTTTTTCTTCTTCTTCTTCTTCTTCTTCTTCTTCTTCTTCTTCTTCTTCTTCTTCTTCTTCTTCTTCTTCTTCTTCTTCTTCTTCCTATAATTGCGTTACTCCTAGTGGAATATAGGCCCACAATCACGCATGCCAAGTCCTTTGTAGGCCTGTTCACAGTTGATTAGATGTTGGCTAATTGTTGTGTCTACGGTGTGAAATAGTCAGTTTTAGACCATCCCTCTTTAGTCGCCTTTAACGACATGGTCAGGAGGTCTACCGTGTTACTATTCTTTACTTCCCCGTTGTGACCCTGGCAACACACATTACCTTGTTATCGTTAATTACAATTGGTCCAGTCCTGGCATGTCTGTTTAAACTAGACCAATAATCACTCATTCACATTACACATAGCAGGGTAATTGATTAGCAAACAATCACTGATCCTTATACACACCTGGTCACATTGGGCATACGGTGTTATGCCCACATGTTTATAGACCTACCAGCTATCGGAGGGTAATGAGGTCAGTAACACGCCGGCCGCTGCTCTTCCCCAAAGCGTTTCTGGTTCTCATTCTAGGCTTTTCGACCTGGGTCGCAGGTAGAGGCTAAGATATACGAGCATGAATTATACTGCAAGGCACTTGCAACGACTGGCAATTTCCACAGAACTGTCTGACATCATTTATTTTCAAAATATGATAGCAAATAGTAAACCCATTTTTTGTTAAGATGAAACATAATTTGTAGTGTATGATGTATTATCTGAGGAGCGGCTGGTCGAGTGGTTAGAATGCCGGATTCTCCTTCAGGAGACCCGGGTTCTGCTTCTTCTTCTTCTGCGTTCATCCGGAGTGTTGTTTCAGACGTAATTGCGGTGTGTCTAAGTTACGCGCCCTTGGCCCGAGACCCTTAGGCCAACACATCCGACTTTAGCGTGCATTTTTTATTCAGGTTAGCATTCCTGGGGGACTCTCACTGTTGTGGTACCGTCCACATCCCAGCTGGTCAAGTTAGAACGGTCGAGGATTTCACGGTCAGCCCTCAAGGGAACGCTGGGGCAATCCATGGTATTTTCCGCGATCCAGGGTGGCTTCCATAATTGCAGGACCGTCACATAGCGCTCTAGTGCTAGGCTCACGCTGGGAATCGCCACATCCTGCACATGGCTGCTTTAATTCCTCACTTCCGTGTATTGGGCATTTCGTTCGCCACATGTCGCTCCTGCACAAACCAGGAACGGCCAGTCTGCAGACGACTTCCACTCAGCGAGCTTTCGGTTCGGACGTGTATGGACGTTGTGCCCGGAAAACTAGATAGTAAAATCTGTTCCGGCCGGAAATCTAGATAGTCAGAGCGGTTCCAGGCATTAGAGACATTTCACTCGGACGTTTTTGCGTTGTGCCTGAATTATTTGCACACTTAGGCCAGCACATCTGACTTCAGCGGGCGTTTGGTAAACGGGTTTTCCTTCCCGTGGTTTCGAGGGACATTCGACTCTTACTGCTGTGGTGTCGTCTACATCTCTGTTGATCAAGTTAGAACAGCCAAAGACTTTACGGTCAGCCCTCAAGGGAAAGCAGGGACAGTCCATGGGCATTTTCCGCCATCCGGGGAGGCTTCAATAATTGCAGAGCCTGCACATATCGCTCTGAGACTGGATTCATCGAATAGCCACGTCGTGGTCATGGCTGCTTTCATTCCTTACTTCCATATATTGGGCATTTCGGTCGTCCCTGGCCGCTCAACGCACAGACTAGGAACGGTCAGACTGCAGATGACATCCACTCAGCAAGATTTCGCTTCGGACTTCCACGTAATGGATTCGCTAGCCAAGAGTTCCATTTCGTGTTAATGAGACGTTTTTCCACCTTTAACTACGCTCCCTCAGTGAGCTCTAGTACAGACTTGCATCGTAACCACTAAGAGCAATTGGGACGCTTTTCCACTTTTAGTAACGTTCACGAGGTAGGCTACATGTGCTGTCGGCTCAGTACCTTACCTCCATGCAACAGAAAGCGAGTAACGGCCAGGCTCTCTCATCCGAGGTTCCCTCTTATCCCTCGGATGAGAACCTTCGAACAGGTAGCTAGCTGAACCGAGCATGTAGCAGGCTTAGCTGTGGATGAGTATCGGCCCGGCTCTCACATCCGGGGGATGTTGACTTAGCGGCTTTCAGTCATATCCCCCAGCGGAGAGCCTTAGAGTATGTGTCCGGACCAAGAATTAGTGGCATCGTGCGGTTGTTTTGGACTTTGACTACTATCCTCAGTCTACCTGCAGAGCAGCAGGTTGTCTCTCCCTTGGTCTGGGGCCTATCCCTAGGCCTGTCTGACATGTAGTTGTGCTTCCGTCGGCAAAGCCCTTGGAGTCATTGGGACACGCAAGCCCCTCTACCACGACAAGGTGATGACACTTCAGAGGGGGGGGGGGGGGGGACCTGGGTTCGAATCATCGGTAAGGTGTGGATTTTTTCTGAGGGAGGGGGGGGGGTTTAGAAGGGGGAGAGATAGAGAAAGAGAACCCTAATCTGCACAGCACACACAGTTTGTAGCGACTGCACTAGACAGTCGACATTAATTCGTCAGGCTCAAGAACCCCCTGCCATACACGGCAAAGTACTACTATATAGGCAGTAAATGACAGTTATGAAACGATATATGTATTGTTTATATTAACTGATTTAGAAATGTGCACAAATTTTACCAACTGCAGACATGTAACAACGTAACATCATTTATAAAATGAGCAAGCAAAAATCTTGTTTTCAACCTGAATGCATAGACTACAGTGGGAAAAAGATTTATATATGTTTAACAGAAATATTTATAGACGAAGAGGAGTACGGTTTATACCATTAATTGATAGACAAGATTTATCGATATGGATGTTTAGCATTAAATAAATATAATTTACATATGTTTAAAATTGTCTAACAAATTTATATATATATATATATATATATATATATATATATATATATATATGTGTGTGTGTGTGTGTGTGTGTGTGTGTGCGTGCGCGCGCGCGCGTGTGTGTGTGTGTGTATGTGTGTGTGAAAAAGTTTTTGTTTTTTTTCAAATTCGCATATACTATTCGAAGACATAAAGAGTTAAATATGTATAAAGGTAAGATATACAATTGTTGAAAAATAAACAAGATAACTGAAAATAAATAAATACATACTGATGATTACAGTGACATCTAGATTTATAGAACTATTAACGGAAGCAAGATTTATGTTTGTGTACGTACTCGTATTTTTAGTTATTGAAGTGTGAGCAAGACTTATAGCTGCGCAAGAAAAGAATTAAGTAAATCACCTCTGATCACGCCAAGGGGTGAATTGGGTATATTGTGCTACCCGGATATTTATTGACCCATCAGATTTCAATTTGTAATGTAATCACTATCTCGCCTGCCGCTTATACTTCCTGATAAATTTTCTGGTACCAGATTTAGACTTGGTCGACCTGAGAGCCTAGATCAGTGGGGGGATACATTCCTGCCTTAGGTAGGATTAGAATACATGACCACCGCTTCGAAGGCAATTGTGCTGGCGCTACGCCGGTTGCCTTATAGATGCGTACAAGTAAAATATACGTATGGATATTTGTAGTCAGAAAGAATTTTTTTGTGAAAGCCAAACTTCCTATTTCTTCTCAAGGTTTATACTTGCTTATTGTGTCGACCACGCGACGTTTTCTTATCCTTGATCTAGCATAATTTTCATTGACCTGTGCTATATCATTGTCATGTTTCCAAAAATGCAAATCAAATAGTTGCTCATATTTGATTATTTCAGGAACCTGTGTAATACTATGTTGTGTATATATGCATGTACATATGCGACTTGCTTTCTTTTAAATAATGGTCCCTGTGTATTTCAACATAGGTAGCCCAACTATGTGACTGTGTAATTTATATTGACATTGTAATATTGATTCTTCAAACGCACAAGTACCTACACTCAATGATGAGGACATGATATGTTAGGCGTAGCATTGATTATTGGAACACGGCAGATGTTATATATATATATATGTGTTGGATATTCGTGTCTGTTACGCAGAGCATGTATCTTGTGTATTGAACCGATAATAAATACCATAAGATATGCACGTGGTAACATAATGGGGCATGCATATAACTAGCAATGTGTTTTGGGTTCAAATCCTTTTTTTTTTCAGACGACATGTAGCTCTGTTGTGGGTTTTCCCTCATTGACCAATCCTACAGATTTCTCTGAGAAGTGAAAAAGAACAAAATTAGTCACCCTATCTCATAATGCTAGGATGTTGGTATTTGGAAAATCCACACAATAAATTTCCTTAGCACCATGGGGTTGTCTCTTCATATTTTATCAATTACAGCAGTGGTTACATATGATATAAATTACATTGAGGTTACACATGATATAAATTACAAAAGTAGTTAAATATGTTATAAATTACAACAGTGGTTACATATGCTATAAATTACAATAGTGTTTAAATCAGTTATAAAATATAACAGTGGTTGCACATTATATAAATTACAAGAGAGATTATATCTGTTATAAATTATAAAAGCAGTTTGATATATATATATATTTTACAACAGGGGCTACATCTGCCATAGATTACAGCAGAGGTTATGTATATTATACATTACAGTAGTGGGTAAATATTTTGTAAATTATAACACAAGTTACATATGATATACATTACAACAGTTTGAGTGGGTACAAGTTACATGGTGTAATATATGTCTAGGACAGAGTTGGATGATGTAACATATGATTAGGACAGAGTTGGATGATGTAACATATGATTAGGACAGAGTTGGATGATGTAACATATGATTAGGACAGAGTTGGATGATTTAACATGTGATTAGGACAGAGTTGGATGATGTAACATATGATTAGGACAGGGTTGGATTATTAAACATATGATTAGGACAGAGATAGATCATGTAACATATGACTCAAACCGTCTCCGTGGTGAAGGGTTACGGCCGCAGTTCGTAATCCCGCATACCGGGAAAAACAGCTGCGTTAGCTTTTTTAATGAAATGGTATGGGTGCTGATCGTTAGAAAGTAATGGCAAACTACTAAACGTAAACTTATCCAGGAATCACGAACAGCCAAAAATGCTGGGGTTGACTGCTACGTCCGTAAAGGATTTGCGACTACCTTTTCTTAACAAGGACAGACTTGGGTAATGCAAAATACGACTATGACAGAAGGTGCTGCCTTGGTATTCATCACTCATAATAGAAATAAGTGCACTTGGTGTGAGTGTGAGCGTGTAACGTTCCTGTCTGAGCCCATCATCATCTAGCAGGTTGTTTGCAGAACTTCGCACTAGTCACGGCCCTCCGTAAAGTTTCTCGGTATGTTGTCATTCTCCCTGCCTCATGTCCAGGGTGTCGCAATGTCATGTGTTCATCTTTATGGTGGTATACCGCTGTCTCTTCTTCTGCAAACAATATCCCACACAGCATCCCTGTTCTTTCCTTGCTGTTGTGGCATTAAATATGACCAATGTATGCTAGTTTCAAAGACATAATACTGTTTATGATCCACTTTTCTTCGATGTTTAGATCTTTAGAATTCCAGTGCTTTTCATCTTCTTAATCCACGGTATTTTAGAAACTGTTCACTAACATGTAAGCTCAAAAGACCTAATTTGTTTTTTAATGCCATCCATATGTTGCCACACAGACAATGCATGTTCTTTAATTTAACTTGTTTGTTGGTGTCGTCTTAAGACTATTTTACCGCAGCATTGCAATGGCCAGCAAATATCTGGCACATATTGAACAACCCCATTTGTGTTGGTTAAAGAGGTAAGATATTCAAGGTTTGTGAGATATTCAACATTTTCAGTGTCTGAGTCCATTGCACACTTTTGGGTTTATAAGTGTATCTCGTCTATATGATCAAATGATAAATAAAGTGACAGCAGTGGGAATGTGGCTTCTGAGAAGGATGGTGAGAATGTTGACAGAGATGAATATGAACTCTCGATGTCTAATGTGGCAAATATTACGTACATATAACATACGTACGAACTTCCCACAAACTTTTCTAGTGCTATTTTAGGTTGGGTCAACTTGGGAACCCAGATTAAAGAAAACAATCCTCCACCTCGAAAGGGGTCGAACACATGGTCACCGAGCGGGAGGGCGGGCAGTCAAGCATGCTAGCCACTGGCTACCGCGGCTCACACACAAACATACGCACATCACACACACACATACATCACACACACATAGCACACACACATAGCACACACACACGTCACACACATGACACACACCATACACACACACACCACACACACACATGCACGTCACACACACATCACACACACATCACGTACACACATCACACACACATCACACACACAAACACATCACACATACACATCACATACATGTACATCACACACACGCATCACACACATCACATACACACACATCACACACACCACACACACACACACATATATATCACACACATACACATCACACACACATACGCATGTAGAAGTAACATACGCAAAATAAACATATTATGTATACTGTGTTTACTGAAGCAGAAAGAGAATAAATGGTTTGTCTACTAAACATCCCAGTCGGCACAGAGCTGGTCGATAAGCATCCATGTGAGATAACATTTCAAGAGAGTAACATCGTGCATTAGCCAATACATTTACATATTTCCAAATGCTTGTAATTCATGTGTCTCCGTGCAATGTAATATTCTTATCTGATAATGTCTGTATGTTACGTCTGCACATAGTTATTTATTTATACGTATGACTTGTTATATATGTGACAACAATCTTTTGTGTATTTGTGATTTGCAATGATGCCTTTGAAAATTATGAATTTCACATGAGAACAATTGTGTATATTTTGTGAAGTTTATTGCTGTTTTTCGTTTTCTATAGTTAAACTAGAATTCATACAAAACAGCTTGACTACTCCAGTAAAATTAAATATAAAATTGCCTGTAAAATCACAAAGAGCCATTACATGCTGGAGGTGATTACGACGTCATGTAAAGAACCTGCAACTGATTTTTTTAACACCAGTAACAGTAATTACAAACACTGTGATTACAACACAAATGATGTACTCAGCCAAAGCAGTGCAGCAATTCCAGCAACAGAAAACCACGAAGTACAGGGCGACATTGCAAAATACAGTTACGGACAACAAAGGACATTACAGCGAGAAGCCGTTTGTCCCCGCAGCGTCCTCTTTTCAGTAATTATATTTTGTAAATCTGCCCTACACTTCGTGTTTTCTATTGCTTACATTTCTACAGCTTTACCGCAGTATTAACCCATTCATGTACATTATATTCTCGCGACAATACACTCACTTCATCATCGACGGGAAGTGTCTTGCAGAGGCGAAGGCGTTCATGTCTCTTCACAGATCTTGGTCCTTAGTGTTTTGGATAAATTCTACTCATCATATTCAACTGTCTCAGACCATCATTTCACTCCGTCGTCCTGTGCCTTGTGTACTGTTGATCTTTCCAGTCGTCACGAATCCACCAAAGCCTCTCTTCTGATTATATAACCACAGAACACTGCTTGTCTCTATCCTATATCTGTGTAATCACACACAATCGTTGTTAGCTACATATTCCACGAACTTAAGTATTACAATAACACTCTCACAGTTTCTAGAAGTTCGTGAATGTATACGTTCGTATACTGAGATGAATAGGTACGAATTCAGTTAAATGTAACACGACTTAAATTTGCTGTGGGCGTGACAACTATTACCATTTGGATCTCATATCAAGTATACAATGTTGTAATTGTATTATTCTGCTTGTCACTATGTTCCAACACTGTTATAATCATCGTCTTCCTAAAATAAATTGTGGAATAAGTGATCCGTGTATAGTTAAGCGTGGTATAGTTGTGACATGGAAACAGTAAAGTAGGAGGGAACACTAGACATTTAATTAACTGTACCCTTGACATATGTACTTCAAGTCTCCCCTTTATTTCATGTGCCCTATACTGACTGTAGAATGCAGTTATGATTAACATATTATTAAAAGTATAATGAAAAACACCTGGAGGAAACTTTCCCAACCTTCGTCTTATCCTAGCCAGTCAGTTCGTGCTATGCTGAATCATGTAGGGATGGATAATGTTGTTCCCCCTAGCCTTGCACACACACATAATTTTGGATTACATTCATAGACTTTACAAGACGTGAAGGACCCTGTTTCACAACCTGATGTGTAATGGGTACTTGGTGCTACATCCCTATTGTTCAATAGATCAGTCTGTATTTAATGGATGATAGTATCGGTATCACACTGGCCGGCTTTACCTCACAGAAGATTTTGTGTACCTATTTTAGTCTGGAGTTGAATTCAGTTTTTACAAAATGCCATTCTCGAAGGGCACTAGAACACACAACTACATGGCGGGCAAATAGCCACTGCTCTGCCTTGGCTCCTACTCAACCTTCAGCAACCATTTAAATTGCCAGGATAAGTGAACATTCTACTATGTGGCGCTGTCACTAAACGTAAAGGGCTCCCCGGGGTTGTTCACGTGTGGGATATGTGGTCCCAGAACATGCATTTGTCACACTCTGGAGATATAGCTGGGTGTTTCATTGAGACAAGTTAGGAGATCACGCTGGCATTTCTCAATAATACTCCTGTACGATTTACGGCACTGGAATTTGAACATACCACCAACCGGACCAGCAGTCAAGCACGCTACCCATTTTACTACAGCGGCTCTTTCTCAACGCCAGAGCAGCGGACTTATGAGTTAAGACTCAGTCTCCCAGAGGATTCTCCAAACCAGATCAACCAAAAAACCAACAATGAGATAATGAATACATAGGAAAGTGTTTATGTATATGTACTTGTTTTACGCGTACTTTAGTATCGTTATATTGTATACTATATTAAATTATAAAATCAAATGGTGGGGGATGTCAGCTTTACAAGATACATCGAATGCATAATAAACGCTATAATAACAATGGTACATTAGCAGACAAATGTGAACAAAGAGAAACAGAAACGGATGAAAATATATTTAAGAAACTTGCGAAAAACACTTGAAACATAAATGAAACATATGGACAAAACCAATGTACTTTTAACGTAAACTGGTCTACTTGCATGGCCCAACACGGGGAAGTCTCTTTATATCATGCTACCAGTATAAGACGCTACACAGAACGGCGGTGATTGAGGGAAAGACTGGGTCAGTAAAAGATGGAACGGCTTTAAGATATAACGAGAAAGAGAATAGCCATTGCAGGTAGACATTAATGAGCCGGTTCTAGACAAGAAATTTAATAAAGTTTAGCACATAACGTTAAATTCAATCAGACAGGAATAAAACAGTTAAAAGTTAGTTGTATGTCCTTTTCAGGAGGTTGCTATCAGCTTCAACTTTATATTTTGTTTTTATCTGTCTGTGATTTTCTAGTCAAGTATGCATTTAATAGTTTGCCATTGCTTTCTGAAACACTGACGCTCATATCATTTTAAAAATCAACACCAGGCGGTCTGCTTCCAACCCGGTACGCAGGCTTGTGAAACTACGTTCACCATCCCTAAAAGACACAGACGCCTGCAGAAAAAAACAGCGCAATGATAATATAAATAGAAAATCACATTTATAAGAAGTCTTGTAAGTCAGGCAGAAATGTAGTTGATTAAAAGGAGACACACTGAAAAGATTGATAGCGAGGAGCATTGAGAAATGTACGAGGTGTGGAATTTTAAAGGAACGGTTGCCAAAATTTATTTTTTGCGGGAGACGTTGGGTGAGTGGGGGTGGGTTATTGGTCAACGAATAATTTTTTGTAGTCAGTGATCTCCACAAGTGCTAGAGTCACCTACTTTATATTGCACAAGAAGAATCTCGGCACCGTGCACTAAATGCATAGCACCAGCTTGGATCCAAATGTGTGTAGACCAACCAGAACCACGCGTGCTGTACATATTAGTGTGTGGGTTGGTTTTTACATTTTGAAATTTAGCTTGAGCAGGGGCCTTAGGCAAAGTACTGACCATAAAACTTTCCCAGGAATCACGAACATCCAAAATGCTGAGGTTGTCTGCTACCTCCTGTGAAGGATATGCAACTATTTTTTTTTAAAGCTGCCTTTTCCGCCTTGCCCTTATCGGCGTCTACCCCAAGATCTGGCTGAGTATGAGTATACCTTCCTGTTATTATTTGTAAAATAAAAATCATTCCATACTGTCGACACAGTGAATCCAGCCAGGTCTATGCGAGGAGCCAGGTCTCGAAGCCAGCAAGATCGTACAGCTAGACAACAGCACCATGGGTCCCATAGTATTTATGGCGCTCACCGGGTATTGAATTGAGCAAGATAGTTCAGCTAGACAACAGCATCAGAGGTCCCACAGTATTTATAGCACTGACCAGGTATTGAATTGAGCAAGACAGTTCATCTAGACAACAGCACCAGAAGGCCCACGGTGTTTGTGAAACTGACATAGGTAGAAACAACTTTCATGACTTTTTTATTGATGTTGAGAAGATGTTGCCTATATCTTCGTGTTAGGGGAAATGCATTGTTGAAACAAGCCTACATACTAACGTGATAAATTAATTAGGAATTGAAATCAATCTCAAATTATAAATAAAATAAGTAAAGTAAGCGGTAAATACAGTCATTACAATAACTCAGTAGTAATAAGTAAATAGTAAGTAAATTAAGTAGTAAATTAAGAAAGTAGTAAGTAATAAGTAAAGTAAGTAGTGAGAACAGTGAGTGATAAGTAAAATAATAGTATGTAATGATTGATTGATTGATTGATTGATTGATTGATTGATTGATTTAGGGACCGACATAACAGCATTCGGGGCATTCCCATAAGCGCTCCGTCCCCATCTTCAGCAGCTAGCGAAGAGTTCCAACACCAATAGTTCCAGTAACAATCTGATATATCCGTCTCGCCTCTCCTCTGAGCGTCGAGCGTCGGCCAGATCCCCTCGTCACTCCTCGCAGCCTCATTCTTGCCAGACTATGGTGATCCATTTGCTCCTCCGAGGTGTACACATGCTCCCACAAGGCCGCAACCACGTCTGCCTTGTCATGTATCAATACTCCACCAAGTTTTGCCGAGCCAGCCAATCTGTCCGCCTGTTCATTTCCCAGCACACCGGCATGCCCCGGAGAAAAGATCCAGGTGATGCTTGCCACCCGTGACCTCCGAAGCGAAGCAAGCCACTCTGCACGAAGCCTGCCTGTCCTCACCCTCCTCAGCATGCTTTCTGAGTCAGTTACAATCATGATGTGTGTATGTATCGTGTTCTCCATCCAGCCGAAAGCTGCACTGACCGCCTCCACCTCGATTCTTAAGCTAGGTGTTGTGGTATCATACGCCAGGCTCTCCTGCACCAAACGTCGACCATTAGCTTTTGCTAAGAATCCCCAGGCACTTCTCCTACCTCTCAACACCGAACCATCTGTGTAGATAATCACATCACCCGGGCGAGCATTATCCTGAATCAGTTGCTGGATTTCCACTTCCGTGGCCTCTGCTGGTCACTCCCTGCACTCCCGGCTCAATGTGATTATAACTTTGCACAAGTCTGACTGCTCCGCTGGCACTCTGACCCACTCCTCTCCTCGCCTAATGTTCTCCAAGATGCACACCTGTCTGATCGTATCCTCCTCCTGAGCCATCCATGATTTCCCTCTTATCAGTCTCTGACCCTTAACTGCGTCCAGAGTATGTAATAGGTAAAGTTGACAGTAAAGTAAGTAAAGTAAATAGTAAGTAAAGTAAGTAGTAAGTAAAGTAAGTCGTAGGTTAAACATAAAATACATAGTGAAAAAGTAAGTAATAATTAAAGTAAATAGTAGGTAATAGATAAAGTAAGTATTCAGTAAAGTAAACATCAAGGAACATAAGTAGTAAGTAATAAATAGTACGGTCGTAATAAGTAAAGTAACATTGCTACAGGGATCTGCCATGTCGCCAGTGCTCTACACTAGCAAAATAGCAGCTATTGAGACACCCGGTGTGGGTAGAATCTTGACATTTGCAGATGATGTGCTGGTGTACAGACAGGGCAGAGATAGGGCCGGTTTGGCGGAAGACTTACAGTGGGCAGTAAGCAGGGTGGCAGAGTGGTGCAGGGACGCAGGGGCCGTTATACACCTAGATAAGGCATCGGTTGTATTGTACTCCCTGGATAACCGAATCGTCAAGGCAGATTTTCCAGGTATTATGTTGGATGGATGTCCTCTTAGTAGAGAGAGTAAATTTAAGTACTTGCGCATCATCTTTGTCAGGTGTTTGTCTTTTAAGGATCATGTGGAGGTTTTGGTTGTGAAGACTGGTAGGGGACTTATGCACTGAGGGCGATGGCAGCAACCGGGGTAGATCACAGAATGCTTTACAGACTCTTTCAGCAGTTAATAATTTATGTCATTGAGTATGGCTTGGGGCTGCTGACAGTATCAAAGAGCCAGCTTGAAAGGTTGGAGCGCATACAGAATGCTGCCATGCGGGTAATCCTGGTATGCACAAAGGTCACACCAATTATATGCATGAGGTATACCCTGGTGCTACCAACAATGACGAATAGGCATAGGGTCCTTCAGGCCAAATGGTGCCTGACAGTTGCTGCAGATAGGGATCACCCTGCTGCATGAAGACATGGATATGGTCAAGGGTCATAGAATAAGACGAAGCAGGTCCTGGATGGCAGAGGCAGATCTTTCTATACGTCAGGTGTGTGACATAGAGACCATCAATCGTGAAAGAGAGTGGGTTGAAGTTCCGGAAGACATGATGGACTGGCACAATGTAATAGTATCACTGGATCGTTAGTGCAGAGAATGGGCAGCAGGCCGCACTGAGTTTGAAGAGCAACAACTGATCTTGAGTAACACACATCACAGTGTCATGGTCATCTGCACCGATAGGTCAGTAGTGAGAAACAAACATAGTGGTTGGACTTTATTGCAAAGGCTAATAGACGAGTCTTGAAAAAGGAGAGTCCGGCATATGAGACTACGACCTCCAGCCTGAGAATGGAGGTGGAAGGCAGTAACAGCGGCATTCCGTTGATTAGAGGAGACCACTGCAACACACATGTTATTCATTACGGATTCAAGGAGTATGCTTATTAAGGGGGAGAAAGAAATATTTCGTGTGGAATGGCTATCGTTGCTTCAACCATGCGGGGGTGCAAGGAAATGAACAGGCTGATAGGCTGTCAGGGAATGCACCTCTTGGTGATAGATTGCCTATGGACAAGACGGAGGTGGTCATGCGTTTGTGGGACCAGGTGGTGAAGGCGGGGGAACAGATTGAGAACCCGTATGTGGAAAGAATGAGATTGAGAGGGGCCGGTAGGGGTTCTGGAAGAAACTCAAAACTGAGAGGGAAGACCAGGATAGCTTTAAATCAGATAGCGGTGGGAACGATTCGTAGAATGATTGTTCGCTGGCTGTTGAACGAGGGGACGGACCACATATGGGAATGTCCAGAGTGCAGTGATGTCGGTTCTTAACTCAGCTCAACTCAATTCAAGTAAAGTAAGTAGTAAGTAAACTACGTAGTAAGTAAAATAAACAGTTAGTAATATAAATAATACGTACATTAATTAGTAGTTAAAGTCCCTGTTCAGTCCTGAGGCGTATTGAATATACGGTGCTAGATTGATATTTGTACAGACCAAACTGAGCGGGTGGTGTGGACTGTATCACACCGGCTTTCTAGACCTGCACGTCTATTTCATGGGCTGGGTCCAGGTCAATTCATAAACTAATGAATGCTGGGGATTTAAACACATTACCTCCAGGCTGGCGGGCAAACGCGCTAGCCACTTTTCTACTGCCGAGTGATTATTTCGTTAGCAGACTCACTATAATACTACTGCTTACTGCTTATGATAGACCATTATAAGTGTACATGTTTCTTTTATCTTTTGTTTTTCTTTTTTCTCGCTTCATAAATTAGCATAAGAGGAACACGTATTTCTATTTTTAAAATTTTTTTTTTATTTATTTATTTTTTTGTACTCGCTCGCTTCGAACTCAAACGTAGTCCATATACACTATTTATTGTAGTGATGGACTGAATTTTACGTGTGGGTTAGCTTTCCCTATTAATAGTGTCCCTCGCCATCAGGCGAACCCACTCCGACTTCAGAGGTACTTGTAATTAACGTCCCCTAAGTCAACGACAACATTTTGGTCCAACTGTCCGGTGTAGGGGTTGAACCGCTTACCTCGGCATCAGCACACCGGATGTTTAAGAACAAGCGTTCTTATCCATTCGGCCATGCGGACCTGTGTTTCCATCTCAAGGATTTCTATACTGTTCATTTTTGTTTTTATTAAAGAATGTGTGAAGTATGTATTCAAAACAGTATGCATGTTTCTCCGAACCCCGGATCAATAGTAGTAGATAATTCTGTTATTGATACCTTTCTTTGTCAGCTACAGATGTGTTCAGTTCCATTGCTCTGTGACTCCAGACATCCATCACTGTTCCTTAATGTATTATATTTGTTGCTATTGTGCCTCTTCTTCTGACAGCATAGGAAATATGGGTGGTTTTATATTGAATGGTTTCATTAGGATAGAAGAAGTCAATATTGCGATATTTCTGAGACCATCACATAAACACATGTGTGCATGATTACATTTTGGTTATTGGTTATTGCATAACAGACTTCACTGCACTAGGGAAACGCCTATACAGCTCCGGTTTCCTCTGCGAGATATCTAGGTTTATGTATGTGGCTGTGGGGTACTGAAGCATGTAACGTGAATGAACTAATTTGAACTAATGAAAATGGACGACACAAACAATAGATTGCACGATTTATTGCCTGGCATATTTCGCTGCATCTCTTCAGCTACATACTGTAGAAATCACACAACATAAACTAAAGTGTTTAGATAATTCCTTCCAGCTGAAATATACACATATTCACACAGTAAGCCAGAAGCCAGTCTTGTGTAAACAGAAAGACATGTTAGTCAGTTTATAATTACCATGGCAGACAACTTCATTTACTGTACGAACTTGTGTATATTTCAGCTTAAAGGATTTATCTTGTTATTTTACTTTATGTTGTGTGATATCTGCAGTAGGTGCCTGGTGAGATGCAGCGAAATATGTCAGGCAATAAATCGTGCAATCCTTTGTTTGTGTCTTCGTTATTCAAGTTCACTACGGGAAAACATTATTTTGAAATAAGGAAAAGCTTAGAAGCAAATGAGGTGTGGTCCCTGAAATGAATGTTACGAATACCGTGGACTGCCAGATTAGCTAATAATGATTGCCTGAAAGAGGCGAATGAAAACAGAACATTATATGCAACTATAAGAATGACACATTAAATATAACAATAAGAAAGACGCAAAAAAGAATTTTTTGGCTATGTGATGAGAAGAGAGACGTTGGAAAACATCATGACAACTGGAAAGATTGGCCGGAAAACGGTTAGACCGATAGGAATTATGCTGGATAGGGACACAAGGGAATATCATCAGGAGTGTTGATCCAGAACATCAAGGACCGAGATATGCGGAGAGACATGAAAGCCTACGCCAGTTGGCAGAGCGATGATGATAATGATAGATATTAACTATCCATGTCACACTCTGATTGAATACACATCTAACATGTCGCCGTAATCTACATGCAGCATTAGATTCATTGATACATTTAACTGGATTCAACAACCATCCATCTTCACGCGTTTGAAATTATGCATTAGCACTGAGAAAACCTCCTTGATTATGTCTGACTAAGAGCGTTTAAGCTCAGTACCCGAACTACAAAACACATGTAAATATTTCAGTATAATGTCATCAGGATCACATACATACACTAAACATTGTAAGTCTGTTTTCTAATTTATCATTCAGATTCATTCAGCACACAGCAGTCAGGTCTGAAGCACGAACCACCCTCATAACACTGTCTAACCATCGCTAGTGGAGAACATGCTGAACACAGACGACATGCTTAGGAGCTGTACGCTCATGTACGCTCTAGCAGAGGTAGAAATGCAGCAGGAAATAAGCTGACAAGAAACAGAACATAGCTCTTCAGATTGTGGACAAAGTGAAGCAGAGAAGGAGGAGATCAAGATACCATCTAATGAGGAGGTACAAAACAGATCGCTTTGCGTTGATTTCATAATGGTATGAGCTTCGCTCAGAAAGCACTGGAAAACTAATCTTGTCTATTCATATTCCATTTTAAAATTGCTTATAAAATCACAAACAGCTAATGCATACTTTAGTTGATTGAGGCGTTCTGTAAAGGACATGCAAAAGTTATGTCCGCGACAAACATCCCGACGAAGATTGCAATTCTCACAACAGACAGAAAGAGAATCCTACATCAATTTGTATTAATATAAAATTGCAGAAAGCATAACAGTGCATCTTAAAGTACGTACAATATATTGGCACACCAGAAACGTCTATCGAGATAAGGAAGAAGTGTTCGGGTAATAATCCGACCTGCATCGCTTCAACAGATACACATTAGCAGCACGAATCAAAGAATACCACACACAAAATCCTCGTAGTTATTTAGCACACGGCCTTGGCAACCACAAAGTCTCATTTATATAAATCTAGCATGGATCAAATAGTAAAAACTCAAAAATACCCTTCAGCTTTGTTCTTTCAGCGCAGCGCTGGCGTCATTTGGAGACGGCAAATTTGAATCCCTGTATTCCTGTTGTTATATTTTTTCGCATTTCCTTTACATGACATCGCATTCAACACCGGCATTTTTTTAGCTGCTGTTGATGTCTTGGCAAGTCTTACGTTCAGTAATTTGCCATTGCTTTCTGGACGACCGGCTTACATACCTCTTTAAGTAACCAGAGCGACGTGATCCGCTGCCGAATCTCGAGCAGCTGTGTTCCACACGTGGGTATACGGGATTACGAACAAAGTCCTTAACACCTTCACCGGGGAGACCGGCCCTATTGTTATTAATGTGCATAATTTCTAGTGCATCCTCTGTTCTATATTTCTTTTCTTTCCTGGCTATGAGTGCCAATGAATGCCTGTGAATTTATATCTCATACTATTAGAATGGCCTCATTGGTGCACTATAAATTTTATAAAGTCATCGAAGTGTGGTATTAGTGACGTAACTTCAGTGAGAGTGCCGTAGCACTCCCTGGGGTGAGGGGAACCTGCTTTCACACTTTAACAACGGGATACCTTTAGCCCTGGGACATAGGTGACCTCAGTCCACAACCCCTTCGGCCTTTGGAACCCTATCTCCCTCACTCTCAACCAAGGGACGTTACCCCTTTCAAACTTCGTCCTGAACTCATGACGCAACTCTGGCAGCTAACTATGTTAACAATATGGTGTATTATACAAGATGAATGGATGAATGAGAATGATGATGATTCTGAGATAGACCTTGCAGTATCTATGCGATATAAGACGTGGCAAGGATCGAGTAGCCTCCTGGAGGAAGTGTCATCATCGTCAGGGCCTCAAGTCACACTATTGGGTAAGTCAGACACGCTCACCAAGTCTCTCAGGCCTCCCTCCAGGTATAGGTTTCTCCACTTGGATAGGATGGCTGGCGAGTCGACTCACTGGTACTTGGGACCTCCGGTGGATGACATCCCTGAAGTCTGGATCACCTTAGGGTAAGGATAAAGACTGTCTCTTGGGAGCTTAGGAACTAGAACACTCCTCTGAAGCGTCTGGAAGTATCGATGGTACTGCGGGTATAGCAAGAGGGTGATCTCTCACTCAATGGTAGTAGCAGTCCTAACTGTCTATGCAACCCGAGCAGATCCTCTGACTCATAGCGCAGATATCACAGCACAGATACCTCTCCCGCTGAAACGTGTCACTTTAGATAGAGTTCAAAATAGACACAAGTTCTTCCACAATATCAGGCACCACAGGGTACCAGGCACTTGGTAGCGCAGACATCATTACGATTCGGCATGAAGGCAGTCAGTCAGGCTCACAGTGGGGACACTAACAACAATCAGATACTTGCCCAGCTGGAGTAACGAACAAGGCGATATGGTGCTGTCATGGCACATAACCTGGGCTATCAGACGTGGAGTGGGCGAGGCGTTAGCTGGAGCCCATCCTGAGACGTACTCTCGATTGTAGGTACTGCTAGCTGAGGTAGTGGACTTCCAAGCTGTTCACACCGGCTATCGCCCTAGTCCGGATCACTGGACTCGTCCACAGATCATGGCTCTGCTCTCAACAAGATATAACCTGTGGAAGATAACACTCAGTGAGAGCACCATGAATCAGACTTACCCACAGCAGATACACTTAAGTCCCCCTTACTCAGACGTGTGGACCCTTCCCATAAGGGCCGCACTCCTTCACTGGCTGCTCAAATGGTCGAGGACAGACTGGACCTAGAACCAAAGTGGCAGCTGTCCACCTACATCCTCTTTCTCAGACGAACGTAGGACTGGGCCAAGGTTGGTGTCCGAGATATGAGTCTCTGCTGAAACATAGCTAGACAACACATGTGGTTAGTGAGTTAGTTGTACTTATAGATAGAAGGGCCCTGAAGGAGGGCCGATTGCAGTACTTCCTCACCCCCTTCCTGTTATCCGCCAACGCTGATGTCGTACCAGGCCATATGCACAATCTAATAACTCCAAATAAATATACAGGGTGATCCCCCTGTAGCAGAAATCCACACCCCGTTCCCCCCTCCCTGGTCCCAGGTCGGGGCATTTAGAACGGTGTCATGTTCAATATGAACAATTCTGTCGCAATGGTCCCTTCTCCCTTTAGCAACCTCTCAGGACTCCACTATACATTAAGCTGGCATTCCATCGAGGGAACTAATTACAAGACAGATGTGAGGAAAGACAAGAAGAAAGCCAGTGGTCGGCACACCAGGTGATCAGAAGCTCGACTCCCGGTACGACCTTGAAACGACCTCGGAGGGTTCGGCCGACCGGTGCATTCGATTCGTTGCACTTGCCCGAGTTCATCGATATATCACTCGATATATCCGAAGCGACTCCTTAATCTACTTCCGTTAGCGCTGTGAGTAACGGTTCGGCCGCGCTGGCCCCGCCGACGCTCGAGGTTATAAAGTTGGCCATGTGTGAACTCGAATTATAGGCTTCACTTCCCTGAACCCGATTTTCCCGATCAACAGGGGCTGTAAATAAGCCGCGCGCTGCTAACCTATGAAATATCTTAGCAGTACAATGCTGCTACACACGCGTGTGCCACAGGCTTAATTTTACAGTCGTAAACTACAAGCTTGCCACTGTTCACAAGTGACCTCCTTTCCCGCGCCGGTCAGTACACGCGTTAGCGAAATCTCATAATTTGAATCACCGACACCGCACTAGTTAATGAAAACGGTTGTACACATACCTTCACACAAACAGCACGACAGTGGATAAGAGAAGCGTTGTCACTGCAACTGGACATGATGTCGGAAGTCTTTAACCCTCGTCAAGACACTGCGTCCTGCTCTCTCTCTCTCCCTCAGCACTGGGCCAAAATGTCGACTGCCTGCCTGCAACCTTCGTCTCCAACTGATCAGTTGTTCCGGGACAATCGACTGCCCTTTCGTCGGTCATGCGCAGTCGGTCTTGTCCGGACATCTGTTCCGCCACCAACCTACTGGAATAATCTTAAAGGTCAAGCAACGATTCGGGTCGGGTTGAGTCTAATTACTGGTTACTTCCCTTTCACTGGTAAATTTTCGTCGCCCGAATCTCCGATGTCTCACCGGAGCTTTCCTCAGCAGAAACATCACGAGGCGGACCCACTGAGTTCTGTGACAGAGAGAAAGGCAACAAGCAATAGCAATGCCCGCTTATATCGTAGAACTTAATTCATTTATGTGTGACAGAGCACTTCGGTTGAAATTACTGCCCCTAGCTTAATGAATACGACATCTGCTCACTTTCGGAGATAATGGATGAAGTGCCCATTAAATCAGCATCAAAGTTACTTGGCGCTAGAGAAAAAACAAATACACAGATGGCATAAAGATATTAGGAACCAGACAATGCATACTAAAAAATGGCAAGCGAAAAGTTATATTAAAAGTATCAAAAGACTGAAGCAATGCTAATAAATGACTGTAAGAAAGCAGTTTTTTTTTTTTTCAGAATCTGATTTAGCTATCAAAGCTTATCAACCCAGTTTATGTGTCATTAATGATACACAAATGTTTTACTGATCACGGACATGTTTTGTGCGATCAACACCAAGGTTAACTCAGACTATTGCATACACTCTGGAAATGAGAACGTATGAATAGGAGGATGGACCAAGAATCGAGTCTTTTCTGGGAGGGGAATGTGAGGTGAGCAAGGTCATGCAAAGGACTTGCTACTTTATTATGGTAATTGTGATAGTGATGATGATTATTAAGAAAGTTAATGAATATTACCGTATGAATCATTACGACCTATGAATTGATATAGTTTCAAGAGGAGAAGTCAAAGAGGACACAAACTCAAATTCACGGAAACATGGAATACCCTAAATAGAAAATGGGACAAGTGTCCAGGAATATGGTGCATAGGAGAGTGTGAGAGCATTAGATTCTGTCTTTGACAGTACTAGGGAATTTCGTGTAGTGCAAGAACTACAGAACAATTAGTCATATTAGTCGTCTTATAAAAGTGATATAAAGCCTAGTTTTGATAAAGATATCAACATAAATCAAATGTGATTTCTATCAGAAGAACACTCTGGCTTTATCCTATAATAAATACCTGAAATACTCATTATGGGGTTAAATGTAAAAGTACTGGACGCTTTTCTGCGCCATTTGGGTTTATTGGGCATAATTGATCTGTGTATAGACCACTCGGCAGTCGATGGGTAATGTGCTCAATATCACGTTGTTCAGTCCACATTCGGAGCATTTCCCGATAACCAATTTTGGTTGGATCGACTTGGGAACCCATGTCGTATATTTTAAATATATTATACTCGATGAAGATTTGAACACATTACTACAGGGCCAGTAGGCAAGCCTGTCAGTCACTACGCTACTCCGGGTACCCAGTACCCGATTACCAACCCTAAAACATCCACACCTACAACACATCCTGTACCACGACTTCTTTAGTTTCGCGTACGTTTTTGACCCGAATCTGGCATGAAGACGTATGGTAAACAGTTAGGAAATTAACGGTCAAGATTATCTTCAGTAACATCATTGACGAACTCTACACTGATGCAAACAGTTCTCTTAAACAATGCCACACATTTCTTTTTTTTTTCAAATATTCTGCAGATTTTCGACAAGGCTGTACAGACAAAATTCCAAGTTTAGAATTAAAATAAAAATGAAACCCTACACCCCCCCCCCCCCCCCAAGAAAATGCATATATCATATATAATTCTAAAACGATTAATAAATTGTGGAGGGGACAGATAGAACAACAAAAATTCGATTTTTAAGAGCATGCATCTTTCCCATTGCAACATACGCCTGTGAGACCTGGACACTTACTAAAAAAAAGCTGAACAACGCATAAATGACTTTGAATATAAATGTTATACGCGGATTCTAAGAATATCTTGGATACAGAAAAGAGCAAACGCATCCATACGACAAGAACTGAATATTGAAGACGGTTGGCTACTAAAGACGATAAAATGAAGAAAATTGAAATAGTTTGGTCACTTGAAACCTCATGAAAGTTTGGAGAGAACAATAATGAAGGGGTATCTGTCCGGGAAGAAAGGAAGAGGAAGGCCAAAGAGAATTGGTTGTCGGATGTGGCAGTGATATGCAGATGGGTGTATCTTGCTTATGACAAGGAAGTTTTTCGGAAGGTTGTTATGGGAGCGAGGTTCTGCAAAGGACAAACTACTGAATGAATGAATGTATGGTTCTGGTACACGCGATTTCCTGCTAGCGGGTGCGCCTGAGACTAAAATGCAGCTGGATCACAACATTAAATCTTTTTTGGGTTTGTTTTGTAAAAGTTCAATTACAATTTCAAACTCGGATATCTCTATAAGTGCCTCACTCAGTCTCCTCCTATGGATCACTCAGGGAGGGTCTCAGCACAGTACGCTGGAAATAAAAGAAAGGGTGTGTCTGATCAGAAAAGTTAAGTATGTATATATTCCAATTCCAGAACTCACATATTCAAATGACTTGGTCCTATGCTCCTATGGTGCACGGTATACAAAGACTTAATCGTAAATAGATACAGAAAGGATCAACATATTTTCTGAACTTAAAAGAACATAAATATAACGCCCGAAGACACACTACATGTCAGTCATAAATCACGATCAACAATGATGAACTTGAAAATGTCACAAACTGAATATCTTGCACATCTTATTATCCTCCACTTTTATTAAATTGAGAGAATACACTAATGTAAATGATTGTAATATATGTTAATGTGTTTGGAAAAATACATCGCGTGTTCATTTGTTTTGTGTATATCATAGATCAGAGGTCACCAAACTTTTTTCACGGCGGGCCGGATAACTGACAAAATGATGAGCGCGGGCCGGATACTCATTATGTACAATACTTTCACCGGTCTCCAAGGCAAAGGTCTTACGGACGCGGTTTGTAATCCGGTATACACGCGTTCGAAACACAGCAGCGCGAATTGGCAGCAAACAGCGTTGTGCGGGTTTTTTATGCACTGGTATGGATGCCGTTGGTTCAGAAAGCAATGGCAAACTGCTGAACGTAAATTTGCCAAGACATCAACAACAGCAAACAATTATTGTGTTGACTGCAAACGTCCTGTAAAGGATATGCAACTACTTTAACAATACTTGCAAGCCAGAACGAAAGCTCTGGTAAAAAAGACGAAAAACTAAGTTAATCATTGGTGAGTGGCGTGCAATGCGCAAAACAAAATACAAAATCAAAACAAACAAACAAACAAAACAAAGACAGTCTCATCTCATCTCATCTCATCATGTTCCTCTTGTACCTTGCGGTGTCGAGGTGAAGTATAAACTTCGTGAGAGTGCCCGGTTATGGGCTTCGTATATCGACATTCCCATGGATTCTGTTATTCCCTCAGTCCAACGTTTACGTGGTCGGCCTCTTCCTCTGTTTCCATCTGGTCTGTATATCATTGCTTGTTGTGGCATGCTGTTGACTGGTAGCCTACTTGCATGGCCAAACCATTTGACTTGCTGCTTTCTAATAAAATCTAGAGCAGCTTTAACCCCTACTTTAGTCCTGATTTCTTCATTTCTGATCTTATCTCTTCTTGATACGTTGAGTATTCTTCTCAGAAACCTCATTTCTGTTGTTGTGATTTTTCTTTTCTCTTTTTCTGTCATTGTCCAGGTTTGGCATTGGTAGCACAGAGTTGGTAGGAAGATTGTGTTGTAAAGTGCTTTCGTAGTAGTTATTGATACATGTTTGTTCTTTAGTATTGGTGCCATTTGTCCAATGAGTTTATTTGCCTTATTGCACCTATTTTCGATCTCGTCTTCTGATCTGCCATTTGATGATATTATACTTCCTAGGTACTTGAAGCTCTTTACTTGTTTCAAGGGATGTTCGTTTAGGTGAATTGTTGCTGTTTGTTCTTCTTTAGTTATAGTCATTACCTCTGTTTTGCTTGTGCTAATTTTCATGTTATGTTCCCTACACATTTCGTTTAGACTATTCATGTGGTCTTGTAATTCAGCTTCTGATTTTGCTAATAGTGCTTGGTCGTCCGCAAACAAAGACAGTCAACAAATTTATTTACTAAAACAAAGTTATCAAGGGAGGCGACGTCAGCAAAAAGATAGTTACATCAGACCTAGTGTGCACATATCCGAATCTCACAAACTAAGCAGCAAAGAAGGTTAGTGAGATTTGTGAAACTGATATTTGGCTTTCACGATATCATCAATGTTTGGTTTGTTGCTGCATCCAATCACGAGAATTGCTTTCAAATGTTCACCAGTCAATCTCGTTCGATGTGTTGACTTCACATATTACATTTTTGAACATGTTTGCTCACAGACATATATTGTTCCAAACACTTTTGTCATACCAGCGGCAAATTTCTTCAGTTTCGAAAACTCAACATCAGGTAAGCTGCTGTAAAATTCAACACGTTTTCCTTCTCTGTGCTTCTCTTTCAACAAGTCATTTGCTTGCAAATCAATTAGTTCCAACTGTAGTTCAACTGGCACATCATCAAGGTTACAATCGAACAGATTCTGGAACAGAAGAATGTCACTCTCAGTTCTGTTAAAATATTAAAATCTCTCCAAAAGATGCTTTTTCCAGTAACGAATAATTTTTTTTTCGGAAAATCGAGGTTGCAATCTTCGGCGATTGTAGCTCAAAACTCTTTGAAACTGTGAAACTGAGAAAAGTTTTCCCCTTCCAGTTGTGCTTCATACAATGACAGCTTTCTCCGAAATCCTTTAATGATTCTGTAGAGATCACAGACGAGATTATCCTTTCCCTGAAGTTTCCAATTCAGTTCATTCATGTGGGATGTGTTGTCGACCAAAAATGATATCTTTTACAGCCAGGTAGGATCTGGCAGCTGTGGATTAGCTCTATCTTTTTTCAGTGAGGAAAACATATGTTTCGTTTCGGAGCTTGTAAAAACGAAACAGGACTTTACCGCAGCAGAGGCACCTCACTGATGTTTGATAAGACAAGTCACAGAATTCAGAATCAATTTCTTTAAGAAATGCCTGGAACTGACGGTGATTGAGTGCATGTCACCGAATGATGTTCGCAGCAGAAACGACTGGTTTCAGTACACAAGAACTATCTAAGTCTTTCCCATAGAGTGCTTCCTGATGTATGATGCAGTGTATGAACAGAGCGCCCAGGATTTGTAAACCTTCCAACTGAGTCATCTGCCCCATCCGACCTTTCCTCACTCCAGCCATGTTTTTTCCTCCATCAGCTGTAACACCTCGAAGTTGATTCCACTAAAGGTTTTAGTCTTGCAAAACGTTTTGCACCTCCATGAAAATGTCTTTTCCATGATGCTGCAAACGGAAGCGATCTATTCCGCTATCTGAAAGTCCAAATTGACACCAAGAACGAACACGCGAAGTTGTGGCGTACTCGAGGAATCAGTAGACTCATCCAGCGCCACAGAATACCACATAAAGTTCCTAGTTTTCTCGCATATCTGTAGCACTATGTTCTCTCCAAGTTCTTCTGTTCTTCGCACAACTGAATTTGCCGAAAGGCTGATAGTTCCAAACAAAGCGGCTTTTTCAGGACACAAATCATTTGCTGTTTCCATCATACACTCTTTGAAGAAGTTGCCATCAGTAAACGGTTTTCCTTGGTCTGCCATCTTATGCAATATTTTGTAACTTGTACGAGTGACAGATTCATTTTCAGCAAACTTTCTCGTGAAGAGATCTCTTTGCTTTTCTAAACCACTTTTCATGGACTCATGTTTCTCCGAGAGCAACTTTCCAGAAAACTTTGAATATGCTGATAGATGTTTTGTTTCGTAGTGACGCCGAAGATGGTACTCTTTCAGAACGGCAACGCTTTCGCTGCATATTACACAATTGGTTTTCTGGTCCTTTGATTCCACAAAGAAGTACTTTACTCTCCATGCTTAATTGAAAACGCGACACTCGCGTCCACTTTTTTTGTTCTTAGTAGCCATAATGAAGGGTTAAGTACACGGAATCTGAAAATGAAAAAGATATTGAATTAGAAACATAATTAAAATCCTATTAAAACACTGGAAAAGCAGAGGACTAGGAATCACTGGTGAAGCTACGGCTCACCAAAGGTACATACAAGGGTACCTTTGGTAATACAATATATCTCATAATAAGGTTTGCAAAATATATAAATAGGGCCGGCCTAAATAAGCAATGATATGATATGATATGAAATAAGCAGAGTCTAGAGCAGAGTTTTTCAACCGGGGTTCGCGAGTGGCAGCCAGGAGTTCCGCCGTGACAGACCGAAATCGTCTAAATGCAACATTTCTGCCCATTTGGTTTATAACATTAAGTAGGAATGACACTTGGATCATCGCACAGAGTTCCTTGAGCAATGTAAACATTTGCATAAGGATCTGCTCCAGCAGAAAGGTTGAAAAACATTGGCCTAGAGACCAGCTCGATTAATACCTTGACCGGGAATTCTTCTGATCTGGTGATAATATTTTCGTAATAACACGAGGCTTCAATGGCATTTTAATGCTATTTTTGCTACTTTATTGCCTCTACTCACACTTGTAGTTCAATTACCTATCACTGTCAAACAAAGAAATCCTTGTTACATACCTATAAAATGGATGACTAGCAAAACGAAGTAAATATTTCTGGAGCATCGGACCTGTTTTGACAGTCGGACGCATTGGGGGAGGGAAAGATTGGTGTGTGTGTGTGTGTGTGTGTGTGTGTGTGTGTGTGTGTGTGTGTGTGTGTTGCCATTGAAGCCATGGAAACGTCAGAGCGAAGGCGGCGCTACCACGAACCGGGAAGGACTTGGGATGGCGTGAAATAAGTAAACATTACAATAAACAAGAAAATCTAGATACAATAATGTATAATTAAAAATAGTTAATGTAAGACACATAGCAGCCAGGAGGTCTCCGCAAGTGTGAAGATCTCCTATTATTCTAAACATAATATGTATATTTAAATTGTATCACAACATCTTGTTTTCCATGAGTTATATCAAGCAAGATTGAGTACCGTCAGCGGGCCGGATGAAATGACGTCGCGGGCCGGATCCGGCCCGCGGGCCGTAGTTTGGTGATCCCTGTTATGGATAAATGTTCACATATAGTATTTATTACATAGTATCATCAGTTAATGCATCTTTCTCCCAGGTCCACCCAGAGGTACTAGGAAATGTCCTGGAAGTAAAGACGCCGGCATGACCACAACCCCCACTGAGTTCCGAGTCATTATCATCATCAAGTGCCCCGCCAGCTGGCGTAGGCGTTCATGGCTCTCCACAGATCTCGGTCTTTGGTTTTCTGGATCAACTCCGCTGATGGCATTCCTCCATGCCACCGTCTCAGTCCATCCAGCAACATTTCTCTTGGTCTGCCTCTGCCTCCCTTCCCCTCGATCTTTCCAGTTGTGCGGAGTGGTTTGTATAAATATGGGTCTGGCACCATTTGCCCAATGCACCATGAGGCATGTAAAAAGGTCTTTATCTTTCTCTTTACTTTCAATGCATGGTTATGTATGTTGTGAGATGCGATCAGAGTGTATACATGTGTGACAAGTTGTATGGCGTTATAAATAATAAAACGAGATGCTGTCATATAGTATTGGTTTGCTTTACTTTATACTGATTACTCAATAGTTTACATTTATTTCGAAGAATATCAAGCAGCTCAGCTTACATTGTTTACATATACCCAACAAACGACCTAATAGTGTCCTGTATTAAAAGTCTGTCATTCAGAGGCGCTGGTGCAATCGAGTAAAATAGGATACAGGCGGGAGGAATTTCCTGAAACCGAGTAACACTGCAGTGGTGTGATCTGTAGATTATTTACTGTAAGATCATACACCATCTGCAGTGGTGTGATCAGTGGAGTCTCTGTGGCGAAGTGGTCAAGCCGTTTAACTCGGGCTCCGAAGGTTGTTGGTTCGATTCCGGGCCGCACCCTTCGGTTACACGAGTGAAAATTTTCAGAGACTCCCATGGGTCGTCGTTAGAGCTATGAAGTTCGTGCTTTGTGAAGCTGCGGAAAGAGACCGAGCCATATGGGATAAAAACCTATCCTGTCGAC
Source organism: Cepaea nemoralis (assembly GCA_014155875.1). Taxonomy (NCBI): domain Eukaryota; kingdom Metazoa; phylum Mollusca; class Gastropoda; order Stylommatophora; family Helicidae; genus Cepaea; species Cepaea nemoralis. The sequence continues at coordinate 64,602 of JACEFZ010004408.1, read as the reverse complement.
TTTTAAGCGACTTTTTAAGGAGTGGTATGGTTATAGTGTGACATATAATCCTGTAGAAAATACAAACAGTTAGGTATATGTAGCTCTGCGAATAGATGAGACATACTAAACACTGTCACATTGTACATATCTTATAACGGACTCCATAAAGGTGAACATAAATCACCAACAGCAACAAAAATAGACAATCCAAAACAATTATAATAACAAAATAAAAATAAGTACCTCTATGGCACAACAAACGACGTTAAAATTATATAAATCGTCATCGGGGACAGGACAACACAAACAGATCTAAAGGAAAAACATAACATTATAAAATAACATTAAAACACAAATCCTTCATTGTCAAGAAGGCACACACAAAACAACATCTTTAGATCTGTTTCGGAGATATTAAAATAATCATTTCGACTCCTCTATGGCAAAAAGATCACCAAGTGTGTTGTCCTCGTTGAACAGTTCCTTCACATTAAACCAAAAAGCAGTTGCTCTTTTCTACAGGTCGATCATAACTATCATTATCACCATGCTTTTAGCGCCTATTGGAGTCTATGTTCATCGGTGCAACTGGTAAGTGGGCTGTTTGGTTGACTAGCTGGTTGGTTGGTGGGTGAGTGAGTGGGTGATTGGTTGGTTGGTTGGTTGATTGGTTGGTTGGTTGGTTGGTTGGTGGTTGGTTAGTTGGTGTGTGGGGGGTGGGTGGTTGGTTGGTAGGTGTGTGGGTGGGTGGGTGTGTGGTTGGTAGGTAAGTAGGTTGGTTGGTTGTGAATCCTCTCAAATGCTGATTTTTAACTCCTATGTCCCATGTAATGGCGTTCAAGTAGTCATAGCACCGAAAGTCTTGCATCTATAGATATGGCTTTCGTCAAGGGACTTTTACACCGAGCCAGTCCCAAAGTACCATCTCACGGGGACTGTGTTTGAGAGCGCTCCTTTCCCTCTCCAATCTCATAAACCAACAGGAAGTGCAAGACAAATACTGGAGCTTTACATCTACAGAATCATTTACTGTAAGTCCGTGTTTTCATTCATAACCGGCTTCTCTGAAAATTGTTATCTATTCTGGTGAGCTTATCATTTGTTGATTCTATCAAAATGTGTTTGTATTGATGTGCATCCTTTACCTTGTTTAGTCTCAAGGAAGTGATTTAAAGTAATACCACATTAGAATACAAAGCAGTTAAAATCATAACACTCTAGAATATACAGCAGAAAAACAAAATATAAAACTATGCAATTCAAAATATATATAAAATCATAACACTATAGAATATAAATTAGATAAATAATAACACTCTGGAATACAAAGCAGATATAAAACAATAACACACTAGAATACAAAGTATTAAAACTAATTACATTGCAAAATACAAAGCAGTTAAATTAATAGCTTTTCTGTGTTGAAGGAGTTAAAGTAATAACGAGGATATTTTATATTTTTAAAAAAAAATAATAACATGGTTATACTAGTAAAAGAAATAACTGTTTGGCAATGGAGGAGCAAAGTTTAATCTAATCTATTTTGGACAAATATTATCGATCAACCTATAGGGAGTTCCTTTGTAGGAGTACGAGTTAGTGAATGGTTGTAATTTATCAGTAGTTGTTGGTAGTCTAAAACTGTCTACAACTCTATAATAATACTGTTTTCACATCTGAGTTCAATAGAGCAACATCAGTATTGGTTTTCATTCCTTTTCGTTTCCACACATTGCTAGGGCAATGAAAGCTCACCTTTTGTATTTTTGTTTTAAAAGCCCTGTTGATTCACCATGTGTGCCTATGTTGCTGGCATTAATGTATAGTTTCACATATGTACGGAATGTCTTGAACTTATTTTGTTTTCAATAAAATATGTTCCAGATGCGTGCCAATTCTGGTAATTAGGAATAATTCCCGAGTGCTGTTTAAAGACGTGGCAGATTAAATACTCTAGACAGGACGTGTCGATACGGGAGTTCGTTTTAAAGCCATTTTAAGGTCTGCTAGTTGAGAATGGAGATAATTTGTGAAGTAGGCTAGAAGTGCTTCAGAAATCTGCGTGCTCAAGATGATGAATTTCAGATGTGTGCACTAGTCAATAGGGGTTTCCGCCACGTGACCTACTTAATTCTAAAGTGGAGAGTTAAGGATTCCGTCTGCATTTCCGTTAATAATTTTTCTATTCTGCTCTCTTCCTTCTTGTAAATACAATTCTTTCTGGTGTGATGAGATATTTCCGTTGTTAAAAGTGATAATTCCATAGTTTTTATGTATATAGTGTTGTTTAGAATATTTAGGTAGAGAACTATATGATTTCAACAACTGGGAGAAATATAGTTCGTCTTCTTCTTCCTCGAATTTGTTCACCTTTAGACGTCAATATGAATAAATGGATAAAATAGCATTCAACTTAAACTTATTCACACCTCTATAAAATGTCGTCCTCAAATTGAGATGGTGTAGGCCAAACTCATGTTCTCTGTTCTCCATATGTTTGACACGGCTGCAGCAAAGGACTGTACAGAAAGATACTCACAACACATCATAATAATAGGCCTACTCACTATCCTGGGGAATGAAAAAGAGGATGACCAAGGAACAACTATATATTACAGGCAGGTAAGGACGTTGCGATTCAGCATTAAGCTGGGCTGAAACAAAATTCGGATCCCCGGACATTCCTAGTGGAGTATAGTCCCACAACCATGCTGGCCAATCTTTGTGTAGGCTAGTTGATTGTTTATTGACTGATTTATTTTTCTACGGTATGAAATATCACTGTCAGACTTAAAGGTCATCTAAAAACACACAACTCTCACGCAGATTTAGGCACCTACTTCAACAGCAGAGGAAGACGAAATTGAAAATGTTTACAGCACACTGCAAGACACATTACATAAGACTGGTCATAATGACATACCAATAATAATGGGAGATTGTAATGCAATAGTGGGTACAGGAAGAGCTGAACATGAGAGACACGGTTTTAGGAAAATTTGGATTTGGAAATATAAATGATGCAGGTGACAAATTAATTGGATTTTGCACAGAAAATGAGTTAACGATAACCAACACACTTTCTAAACAACACCCAAGAAGAATCTTCACGTGAAAGTTCCCGGATAGTATTACCAAAAACCAGATAGATTATATTTTAATCCAAAGAAGATGGAGATCAAGCATAACATAGGAGAAAACCTTACGAAGTGCAGACTGTGATACAGATCATCAGTTATTAGAATCGGATGTAAAAGTAAAACTCAAAAGCTTACCCGAGGACCAAGACCTATTATCTTTGATCTCACAATAATACCAGATTCATACAACGTAGAAGTGAAGAATCGTTTTGGGGGTCTTGATGTCTATACAGGAAGGATTGACACCTGATGAGTTGGCAGTACAAGCTAGATTATCTTGATAACTGCAGCCAAAGATTTAATTCCGACCAAGAAAATGCAACATAAGCCATGGATTACATCAGACACGTTAGAATTAATAAACCAACGAAGGGAACTGAAACAGAAATGAGATGAATCCGATAACAGCAGGATGAAATCTAAATCTTTAACTCGAGAAATAAGAAAGAACACACAAAAGGACAAAATCCAATATATACAAGATTGCTGTACCATAATAGAGCATTATCATTAGACTGGGATAGATCATAAAATGTTCAAGGAAATGAAGTTATTGACAAGAAATGTTCAACCTCAATTTAATGTTATATGTGACAAGATGGGAAATACCTTAATAGTATCTAGACAATTCTAGAAAGATGGCAGAAATACTGCAGTGGAATGTATGATATGAATGCCAGTAAGGATATAAATGAGATACATGAACCAATGACAGCAGAGACAGAACCTGAACCCTTATTAGAAGAAATTGCTTTTTAAAAAAGTCTCTTAAAAGTCGACAGGGTCGACTTCATTGCCCTTGGTTTTTGTATCCCATATGGCTCGGTCTCTTTCCTCAGCGCGGAAAGCGTCGCACAAAGCACGAACTCCGTAGCTCTAGCGACGACCCACAGGAATCTCCAAAACTTTTCACTCGTGAACCGCAGGACGCGTCCCGGAATCTAACCCACAACCTTCGGAGCCCGAGTCAAGCGGCTTGACCACTTCGCCACGGAGATTCCCGGAAGAAATTGCATGGGCAATAAAGAACCTGAAGAAAGGTAAATTACTTGGATGTGATGAGATATCAGCTAAACTCTTAACTAATTAAAGCATGAGGAGAAGAAAGCATACAAATCTATCACGCATTATGTAAAAAGGTATGGAAATATGGTATATAGCCAAAAGATTGGAAGAGAACTATCTTCATTCAGTACCAAAAAGGGCAACCTGTAATTATGCACCAACTATAGAAATGTTGCCCTGATCAGTCATGCAAGTAAAATTCTACTAAACATCATAATGGGAAGACTTTGTAAGAAAATGGAAGAAGAAGTTAACGTGGTTCAAGCTGGATTTAGACAAGGAAGAGGAACAAGAGATCACATATTCAATAAGCGTTTAATAATAGAGAGGTGCAGAGAATTTAATGTAAACCTATTATCATGATTTGTGGATTATTCAAAGGCATTTGGGTGTGTACAACATCAGAGAACTTTGGGAAATCATGAGGAATATGGGCTTTCCATAACATGTAATACAACTCATAAAAATTCTGTCTTTACCAACAAGCAGCGGTTAGAACAGATGGCGAGACATCAGATTGGTTTGACATCAAGCAATTAGTCCATCAGGCCTGTGTGCTTGTCCCCCTATTTGTTTAACTTGTACGCCTAAAATATGAGGCATGTCAGAGATGCTATAAACAGGGAGCTTTATGATGTCATAAATATCTGTGGTCATGACATACCAGAGATTCGGTATGCTGATGATACAGTATTGCTATCCACAACACAGAATGGTATAGAAAACCTAATAACCTCAACCCAATTGAATAGTGAAAATCACAACTTATATCTTGACATAGCAAAACCAAAGATAATGCATACAGATTAAAAACTCCTATGGAGAAAGAAATATATGTTAATGAGGAAAAATTGGAGGTGGTGGAAAATTTTGAATTTCTTGGGTCATTGATTACCAACAATGGTGACACGATGAAAGAAGTTAAACGACGACTATCAGTTGCTCTTCAAAGACTAAAATGGCTAAATAAATTTTGGAGTGGGACAGATAGAACTTTTAAAAAATCAGATTTTTAAGAGCATGCATCTTTCCCATTGAAACAAACGACTGTGAGACCTAGACACTTACTAAACAAGCTGAACAACGCATAAATGCCTTTGAATATAAATGTTATAGACGAGTTCTAAGAATATCTTGGATAAAGAAAAGAACAAATGCATCCATGCTTCAGGAGCTGAATATTGAAGAAGGCTGGCTATTAAAAAACGATAAAACAAAGAAAATTAAAATAGTTTGGTCACTTGAAACGTCACGAAAATTTGGAGAGAACAATAATGTAGGGTATATGCCTGGGAAGAGAGGAAGAGGAAGGTCAAAGAGAAAATGGGTGCAGGATGTGGCGGATGATCTCCAGATGGGTGTATCGACGCAAGACATCTTGCTTATGATCGAGAGGTTTTCCGGAAGGTTGTCAAGGGAGCGAGGTTCTGCAAAGGACATGCTACTGAATGAATGAATGAATGAATTAATTAATTAATTAATTAATTAATTAATGAGATATCCATCTTAGACTATTAAGCTTTAGTCACCTTTTACAACAATGACATAAAGTATACAATTTTAATGTTCTTTACTTCCCCTTTGAGGCCTCAGTGGCACACAAGCTGCTTAAGTCTTCGGGCTGACTGTTGTTTGTCCATCAAGAATGATGATGACCCTTCATTTCATCCAGTGGGGTTGAAGGGATGGAGCCGTGAGTTCTAAGATGGGTGATAAGGCCTATTTTGGCAGATATATGAAGCTGGATGAAGAATGACTTGCGCGAAGTGATTAAAGTGAGGAAGAGTTGCGCAATTCGTCGACCTCACTCTCTCGCCTGAGTCCATCTAAGTCCAGTGGTAAGACAAGTCAAGACGACGGGAGACGAATACAGGTGCAGTGGATGACCAGGGCGCTCTACGTGCCTTGCCGTGCTCATAACGTTCCACAACGCTTTGCAGGTAAACGCTGTCTTGCCTGTTGAATCGGGCTGACTAGAACACTCATTGAAGCAAGAAAACGAATGTTAAATGGGATTAGGAAACACGATACACAAACGACATAAGCATTTACAAAACCTAATGTTTCTAACTACGTCTTTGTCAAAGTACAAACTACCGAAAATAAGTACACAGCTGACAAATCAGAAATACTCCAATACTCAGAAAGCGATCCGAACATCACATCGAAAAGAAAAATTATCTTTGAAAAGAATCTTTCTGTGATGTATGGTATTTCTGTTATATCAACTAAGTGTGCTTGTTTTATTTTGTGCATTGACGGCTACTTTGGTCAAACAGTCCGTTTCTTACTTGTTTGCGTTGTTCAGTTGCCGAAACTCCTGGGCATATGTCACTTTCATTGACAGTTCAGAAGCAATTAGCCACATTTGCTCTAATGGACGGGGCGAAAGAGGAATCTTAAACAAAACAAATGTAGATTTCTGTGTTGTATGATTTACTGATTTACATTTATCAAATTAACAAACATATAGACCGACCGACCCACCCACCCACCCACCCACCGACCCACAAACCAACCGACCCACCTACCGACTCATACACACACCCACCCACCGACTCACCCACCGACCCACCGACCGTCCGACCGACCCACCGACAGACAGACAGACAGACAGACAGATGGGCGGGCGGGCGATAGATAGATAGATAGATAGATAGATAGATAGATAGATAGATAGATAGATAGATAGATAGATAGATAGATAGATAGATAGATAGATAGATAGATAGATAGATAGATAGATAGATAGATAGATAAATAGATAGGTAGGTAGGTAGGTAGATAGATAGATAGATAGATAGATAGATAGATAGATAGATAGATAGATAGATAGATAGATAGATAGATAGATAGATAGACAGATAGATAGATAGACAGATAGATAGATAGATAGATACTATTACTAACTGTATCCAAATTGTATTATCTACATTCATTGAAGCCAATAAGAGCACAATGTTTCAATAGTTAATTAGCGTGGAGATGAACACAATTCAAATAAACTGTACACATGCAAGCATTGTCTGGCGCATACGGCGATTTATTGAGCTGTATTGGTAATCCTATTGGCATGTTTACCTTGGGGTAAACGTAACCTGCTGAATGGATTCATTTCCCTTTTGGTGTGAAAATTGCGTTAATAACACACACCGGACCATAGTTTGCGTTTTATACAGGACGATTTACATATTGGCATTTCTTCACAATGCAGAATCAATTTATAATTACATTTGTCCACGTAGAAAAGGGATGTTTCAGTGTGTTGCATAACTGCAGTGGTAATATAAAATAATTTTCATTTTGTTCATGCCATGTCGGTGAATACAACTGATAGCATCTACTGCACATGCTATATAATTTACACTGTAGTGTTATGGGATATAACAGTGCAATGTGGGCACTGGTTACTCCCATGGAAGATATTGTTGTTACGTGTAAGCTGTTGGACCTTCACACAATCTAGAGAGGGAATAATGGATAACTCCAGCATACAAAGTTGATAAAGTAATAACACGCTAGAATACAACGGTGATAAAAATAATAACACTCTAGAATACAAAGTAGATAATATAATAACACTCTAGAATACAAAGCTGATAAAATAATAACACCTAGAAAACAAAGTTAATAAAATAATACCACTTTAGAATACAAAGTTGAAAATATAATAAAACTCTGGAGTACACATTAGATAAAATAATAACACTCTAGCATACAAAGTTGATAAAATAATAACACTCTAGAATACATAACAGATGGGACGCAGAGGTGTTTTCAAGGCACCAGGGCCGGGTTATATACTGGCCAAGACCTATTGACGCGTCCTCGTCGAGCGTCCTGGGCAACAGGTCCCTTCGGGGTCCTGGCTAAAGTCAGTAGGATCGCCGATTCCTCCGAAGTCGGAGAGTGTCTGCCTGTACGGCGAGGAGCCACCAGTCTGCACACCAATAAGCTAGACATAGGACAACGGATACTCACGCAAACCTCAGGTCCTGTATGACATAACACTGATGTTGGACAACAGGATGCCTTCATCCGACATACAGGATTTCGCTTTGGAGCTCAAGCCAACGAACACTAGCAAGTAAGCACAAAGCAGATAAAATAATATCACTCTAGAATAAAAAGCTGATGAAAATAATAACACTCTAAAATTTAAAGTAGATAAAATAATAAGGATCTAGAATACCTAGTAGATAACATAATAAAACTATAACACAAAGCAAATAAAATAATAACACTCTAGAATACAAAGTTTGAAAAAACAATAACACTCTAGAATACAAAGTTTGAAAAAAATAATAAGCCTCTAGAATACAAATTTTATTAAAATAATGTCTCTCTAGAATACAATACTTCACTTAGGTAAATCAAGGAAAAGAAAAAGAAAAATACAAAGAAGATACAAAAATAAGACTAGAATCCATATAAGAGGGAAAGAAATCAACATGGACGCTATTGTTACGTGTACGCTGTAAGACCATCATACATTTAAGAGCGCAAATAAAGACATGAGATGGTCAGTTATCTGCCTGTCAGTATTTTCATATCTGACAATTATTATAAAATTAATCGGTACCAGTTTTGTGAGACTGCACCGACCCCACAGCTAAACAAAGAGGACGAGTCAATAAGTAAGTCACACAGTTCTTTGGGATGGCAGGTAAATGTAGTTGGCGTTTTCTACGGGTGTCATTATGTGACAGCAACATCGAACTTTATATTTCCGTTCGTCAGGTGGCGCTAGGTGTTTCGTGCACATGCGCAGCGCATAAACAAAATGGCGACTGTACTTGTGGAGTGTACAACTGAAGAGCAACGTGCTGTTGTGAGTTTTTTGGAAGCAAATGGACTGCCTGCAAAGGACATTCATAAGGAAATACTTCCTGTTTATGCTGACAAATGTTTTTCCCGTTAAGCGGTGCATAGCTGGGTACTTCCTTCTTCGCCTTGTGTCCAAACATACAAGGTTACACTATCAGCAGGGAAGGTTATGCTGACAGTGTTCTGGGAATATCAAGGCGCGCTTTCAACCAATTTTAAGAAGAAAGGTGACAATGTGAATTCTGAATCGTACTGTGAATTTTATATCGATGCTTCATGATGCCATTCGAAGAAAACGTACAGGACTGCTGCCTAGAGGAGTGTTGCTTCTTCATGACAATGCCAGACCACATACGGCTCGATTAACTCGGGAGAAAATTAACCATTAACCAACTAAGGTGGGAAGTTCTGGAACATCCACCTTACAGCCCCGACTTATCCTCTATCAATTTCCACCTTTTTGGTGCACTGAAAACCGACCTTGGAGAAAGACATTTCGCGAATGACCGAAGGTGAATGTGAAGTGAAAACATGGTTTAGAAAACATAGCACGCAGTTCTATGCAGCTGGTTTGGGAGGACTGATAAAACGATGTGATAAGTGCATCAATGTTGGTCGAAATTATGTTGAGAAATAAAGGGACAATGTATGTGTAAACATAAATTCGTTTCAAGTTGTTATCATATTTAGTTATTTTTCTACAGTCATTTGTGACTTACTTATTGACTTCCCGTGGTGGTTAGAAACGCTAATTCTACTACCACCGTGTATTCAACCCAGATCACTGCATTTTTGCAAGCAAGAGCACCAGGCACTAACAACTCTCCCAAGGACGATGCGGGGCAGACATCAGCATCATGTATCAAGCTGTTGGGCGAACCTCTATGGCTCTGATTAAGCGCGCCGAAACGATTCTTGATCCTGCGCCTGTTCCCCGGCTTCATGCATTGTCATACCAGAATGTTTTCAATGTCCTGTGTCTTCTTAAAGAGACCATCCCTTCCATCACTGTTATTTCTAAACCACAAGGGGCGCTTAATATTCCCAAAGTATTTCAGTTTTCGAGAGATGACGCTGTTTGTGTGCCAGTTTTCTTCGATTTTAAAGCTTGTAAATGTCAGTAACTGTTGTTATCTACTTGGTCAGTGGTATTGAGGGGATGTTTCTGTGACACGTCAATTTAAAAGCACTGATATTCTTCTTGAGTAATTGTGAAATGGTATACGACTCATATCCGAATGTTGCTATAGCAAGATGCATGTTCTCAAACTTTTGAGAAGGAGGGGAGGAGTTTAATGTTTCTGCTGGTGTTGTGTTGTATGCTCTTAATGTTGTGTATCACTTGCATTGTTCTAGACCAGTTGTTCTCAACCTTTTTTTTGTTGGCCCGTGCACCCTTCACCATATTTTCAGAACGTCATTCCCCGCCCCCCCCCCTTTTCGTATTTCTTCCCTATAACTTCCCTCCCCTCCCTACACAGTATACGTAAACATGGAAGCTAAATTTAATAACACAGACTAGAAAAAGTCTAGACGTCTATATATAACGTGATTTGCGGGCCTACTCACGTTATAAAATGAATTTCAGAAGGGCGACAAGTACGGAACTGTAAAGTATGCAGGGGGAAACAATATCAAGTAATCGGTTCTTGTATTAACGCAATCTTGAAATAATCTTAATTTCCCCCGCCCCCCTCTCCTGGAAACCCTAATATTCCCCCTGGGGGGAGGAGGGAGGAGACCGGTTAAGAACCACTGTTTTAGACAGTCTACGTCAATCTGCGTTTAAGCAGTCTCCATTACTATTGAATGTGGGACCAAGATATACAAAGTTTGTGACATTTTAAATTTCTTCATTGTTATTTTTGGTTGACGTGTAATTGTATCTGTTTACATTAGTTTGTGTTTTTTGCTTTTAAAGTTCAGAAGGAAAATGTTGATCTTTAGTGTGTCCTTTGACAGACATGATTCATCATCATCATCATCATGTTCTTCCATTTTTGCCGTCAGGCGAGGAGTAATTGACGCTCAAGCGACCTATGGATGGCACTGGATAGCGTCATTCCGTATGATTGTACAATGTCTTTGATGCGGTCAATCCACTTCCTTCCTGGGCGTCCTTCTGCTCTCGAATCAGATCTTTTTCGATGTAGTGCCAGTGCTGGTAGTTGTTGATGTGACATACTAATGACACGGCCAAACCTTTTGATCTTCTGCCTTTCAATATATGTGGCACAAGGTGCTGAAACTACTGTCTGTCTGATAACATCATTTCCTATTCCGTCTCCTATAGTTAAGATGGCAGCTCTCCAAAAGCATCTCATCTCGCAGGTGTTGATTTTGCATAAGTGTAATTTGCATAATGTCCAAGTTTGACATTTACAGCATAGGATTGATGTGAATATGCTATTTATTATCTGTCGTTGTGCGGATACAGGTTTATTTGGATGTTTCAGTATTGGTGATAGTTGGTATATAAGCAATCTTACTTTTTGACATTTCGATTTATCTGTCTATTCTGGCATCCTCTGTGATCATACTTCCAAGATATTTTAATTCTTTAACTTGTTTCTGTGATGCTCTATATATTACTACGTTGGACCAGGAGATTTGCAAACCTGCATTATTTCAGTTTTGGCTGCATTTATGTTCATATTGTATCTGCTGCATGTTTAATTGCAGCATATTCATATGATTTTCATGACTCATCGCTGTAACCAGGCACTGATCGGCTGCAAATGAAAGCTCATTTATTGCGGAGGTACCTTTTATTTCATCTAAAGCTAAAAAAACATGTAAATTTATTAATCTGTTCTGTCAAGGCTTGATTCAATTGCCATTCTGTCTAATAGCAGGGGGCAGAACGCATATCCCTGTCTCACTCCTATTTTGACTGTGAACATACATGATATGTCTTCTTGTATTCTTACTGCACTTTGGCTCTAGTGGTACGTGGCTAGGATGTGGTTTTAGTAATTCTCCTTGTATCCCATAGTCATAAAAGATGGTCCATAATTTATAATTATCCACTCTGCCGAAAGCATTTTCCTGATCTACAAACACAATATTATGATGGTCACTGTATTCGATGCGGCTGTACTTCTTCTAATTCATATTCTAATTTGCTTTCAATCCTCTTCTTTACGATTTACGGGAGAATGGTGTTGGCATAACTTATAAGTGATAGTTGGTTTGGAAAGAGATTTCTAGGGCGTTCGCTGGCTTTGATCTCAAGCGTATTGCATATACGTGTTCTAGTTCACTGGATTTCATTTTGTGTGTGGATTAGCTTTCCTTATTACCAGTGTCTGTCGCCACCAGGCGAACCCTCTCCGGCTTCTGAGGTACTTATAATTTGCAGTCCCCAAGTCAAGGACAAGAAGTCAACATGTTAGTCCATCAGAGCTGTGTAGGGATTGAACTCCGCTATCTCGGCATCAACAAACCGGAACTTTAAAAGCGAGTGCCCTTATCCATTCAATACTGCTTAATAAATAAACACTCTGGCTTCTACTCCATCCTGGATTAGTTCCGTTGGTCTATCGTCATAGCCTGGTGACTTCCCTTTCCTCAGACTGTATTGCTGACCGTACTTCCTCTAATTAAGTTTCTGATACTTTCTCCTGGCTTTCGTGTTGTTATCATAGGGTTCTTTGTTGTGCCTTCGACCATTTCTCCACAATTCTCTTTCTACCTTTCCATTATATCATTGCATTATGTTAAAGTATTGCTATTCCGGTCTGTTATTGCATGCAATTATGGTTTTAATTCGGCTGTTTATGTTCTGATTTCATTGAACATGTATTATTCTATTCCTTACACTGGAGATGTTCTATTCTAATATATTACAAGGATTAATTACAAATTCTTTCTTGTCTTCTCTGATGGCACTTATGAATTTTCTAGACTAGTTTTTGCTTGTAATTCTGACCCCATTTGCACTAATTTTCTTCTTTCTTTAGTTAGTCTGAATGTTTCCGCTTATATATTCCTGCTTAATGTCTTTTTAGGAATCATACTCTGTGTTGATGAGCTGTAAACATCTCACAGGCTGTGTGGCTAGCTCATCGGTTGTCATGATTTCCTGAGGTGCTATCAACACCTCGAAGTTGTATTTTTTACGGCAATATTTTATTCACTTATAGTGAAGCCGTCTTGGCCGTACTCCTTTAATCACGTTGTCAGTTATATCTTGAAATCCGTCAGGCGTAGTTCATGATTCATGTCACCGGTCTCCTAGGGCAGGTGTTAACATCTTTCTCTGTAATCCCGTATATCCACGTGAGGAACGTAACTTGCGCGAGAATCGGTAGCAGTTCTCGCCGCGATGGTAACTTATCTATATCAGCCGGTCGCTCAGAAAGCAATGGCAAACTACTGGGTGTAATCTTGCCAAGAAATCAACAATCAGCTGACAGATGCTGATGTTGACAGCGATTTCCTGTAAAAGTGTGGATAAAGGATGTGTGTGTGTGGGTGGGTGGGGTGTGGTTGGGTGTGCGGGTGGGTGAAGGATGTGTGTGAGGGTGGGGGATGTGTGTTTAGATGGGTGGTTGAGGTGTGTGAGTGTGGGTGGGTAGATAGTAGATGTATGTGTTGATGAGTGGGTGAGGGATGTGTGGGTGTTAGTGGTTGAGGGATAAGTACATGTGTCTAGGGATGTGTGAGGGGTTGAGTGTATGGGTTGGGGATGTGTGTGTGGGTTGTGTGTGCGTGGATGGGAGGTGTGTGGTTGTGAATGGGGGATGTGTTGGTGGGTGGGGATGTGTGTGTGGGATTTGTGTATGGGTGGGGAGATTGTGCGTGGTTGGGAATGTGTGTATATATGGTTAGGGGTGTGTGGTTAAGGGATGTGTGGCTGGGGGATGGGTGGGTGGAGGATGTGTGGTTGGGTAGAGGATGTGTGGGTGGGTGGTTGTATATGAGTAAGGGTGTATGGTTAAGGGATGTTTGGTTGGGGGATGGGTGGGTAGAGGATGTATGGGTGGGTGGTTGTTTATGAGTAAGGGTGTATGGTTAAGGGATGTTTGGTTGGGGGATGGGTGGGTAGAGGATGTGTGGGTGGGTAGAGGATATGTGGGTGGGTGTGTGAAGGTTAGGAGATGGTTGGCGATATTTGTAGGGGTGGGCTCGGGATCTGTGAGTGGGCTGGGGGAGATGGGAGATTATGTGGGTGGGTGCGGAATTTTTGTGTGGGTAGGTGCGGAATATGTGAGTTGACGGGGAGATGTGTGTGTGCGTGCGGGATGTGTGGCTGAGGAATGCATGTTTGGCTGGGTGGTTGGAGGTGTGTGGGTGGAGAAGGATATGTGGGTGAGTGATTGTTGGTGGGTAATGTGATGGGTAGAGGAGATGTGAGTGGGTGGGGAAATGTGTGTAGGTGGGTGGATGTGTGTAGGGTGGGGATGTGTGGGTTGGGGAATGTATGTGTGCTTGGGGTGTGGGTGGATGGGATGTGTGGTGGGTGAGAGGTGTGTGTGGGTGGGGAGATGTGTAGGTGTAGGGATGTGGTGGATGGGTGGGGAAATGTATGTGTGTGTGGGTTATGTGTGTGGTTGGGTGGGGGAGTTGGAGTGAATGGGGGATGTGTGGGTGGGTGGTGGATGTGTCTCATCACATAGTAATATGCATTGTTTATGTTTACAAAATTCATGTGACAATGTTTTTTTCCTATGCACTGTTGATGAAAGAAAGATGAGTGATTGGAAGGGCCGAATGTAAGACGGGCCTGGGTGCCCAATTTGTTACCCTTTGAAAATAAAGTATGTTCGTTCGTTCGTTCGTTCGTTCTATCTATCTATCTGATAGTTAGATAGAGAGGGAGGGAGAGATGGACGGACAGACAGACAGACAGACAAGACAGACAGACAGACAGACAGACAGACAGACAGACAGACAGTCTGTCTGTCTGTCCGTCTGTCTGTCTGTTTGTCTGCCTGTCTGTCTAATAATTTATTGGTTGCAGTAAGAAAATTTCGCTTAATGCTAGGATATTTTTTTTAATGTTGTCGTATAATTTTCATGTAAAACATAATGTTGTCGTATAATTTTCATGTAAAAAATGATATGGTGGTATCGAGAACAACCTTACATAAACGAAGAGAAACTTACAAAAAGCATTAGAAAGAGCACTTGAAAGATCTTTACATCTTCCCCCAACAATTAACTTGGGTAAATGGAGCGGCGGCGGCAACAACAGAAGAAAAAGAAGGAGGAGAAGGGTGAGGAAGGGGAGGAGGAGGAGGAGGAAAAGGAGGGGGAGGAGGAGAGGAGGAGGACGGGAAGGAGGAGGGGAGGGGGGAGGAGGGGACGAGGAGGAAAAGGACGTGGAGGGGGAGGATGGGGATGAGGAGGAGGAGGGACGAGGGGAGACGAGGAGGGGAGAGAGGAGGGGGAGTAGGGGGAGGATGAGAGGAAGGGGAGGAGGAGGAGGAGGGGAGTGGGATGAGGGGAGGGAGGAGGAGAGGAAGTAGGGGGAGGAAGAGGAGGGAGGAGGAGGGATGAAGAGGAGGAGGAGAAGGAGGGGGAGGAGGATTGGGAGGAAGAGGAAGAGGAGGAGGAGGAGGAGGAGGAGGATAACGCATATGCCTGTAGATAACTGTAGCGAAAAGGTCCACCTATTTGAGAAATATGCAACAATTTTACATATATAGCAATGCTATTAAAAGTTATGTCCCCTCGCTATATATAAATTATAATGTAAATTAAAATATTAAATAATATTAAGTAAATAACTGTTTGTACACTAACAAATTATGACATTTGGCAGCACCGGAATGAGAAGAAGACGTGTAGAAAATTTCATCTCAATCGGAAGGACCGTTCGTGAACGCATAAACAACATACATACATACATACTTACAGACAGACATACATCGCATTTTATATATATATAAAATTTATATATTATATATATATAACGTTCATGCACACACACACACACACACACACACACACACACACACACACACACACACACACACACACACTGTTAAGCAATTTTAAAAAACTCGATTTCTTCAACAAAATAATACATTAATTTGTTCAAGATGTCTAATTATTTTCATTAATCATCGTCCTGGGAAGGAAAAACTACAAGTCAAGCAATCAATTATTCAGAACGAGACTCCTTCAAGTGGTCTACGTGGTGAGAAATAAAACCAGGATGCGTCAGTCTTACATGTAATTGATTAGTAGACCGTGATTTTTAGAAATGAAGCTACGGTAGCGCAATGGCTGGCGTATTGACTCAGTAGTCCTGTGTTCGAAATTATTTCCAGGCGATATTATTTTTAATTGACCTTGGCTTCCAGTTCAGCACATTTTAAAATAGGTGGAAGTGTTCTGGGAAGCAAATGCTATCGGTGTTAAATGAAATACATTATTATTGTGTGTCGACTTATTTATAAAATAAAGGAGCCAGCACCATATACCTAATACGCTTCAAGGTGTGTACAACAGTCTTTACTTTATTGTCGCACATATTTATAAGAGTCGATTTGTTTTCACTCCAGTTCACATGTACTGGCACGGACATATATGTGATGTAGTTGAATTAGATTATATAGTGTTCTACGTTCTTTAGTGATTTCTGTAGTTGTCCATTTCATCCTAAAAAAAAACGATTGCGATAGAGGAGAGATTTTACCAATTTAAACATTCCGATCTCATGAACCTTCAGTGAGCAAATGTCTACGTCAGAATGTTACTAATGTCCCGCACGTCCGTTAATTCTTTGTTAGCCTGGTGTTAGTTCTTCTACCTGTGCCCAATGTTAATTAGGCTTGTTGCATTCCATCATGTTATAAAATGTTTCTGTTATTTCGTCCCATTCCATACTTACGTTGTCATTAGGACTCATTACGTTCCCTCTATCACCACCATATTATTATCATTCATTTGGCAGTATTCCAACCATCCATGCAAGTATTGTTTATATTCTTATAACTGACGAGATTGTAGAAATATTATCATTTGAATAGATACATTATGGCTGCTGATACTATGTGAATACAAGAGAAACGTTGGGACTGATGGGAGCTGACGACTTGAGAATTTTTCCAGAGGAATATGACTCACAGTACACGGAAGATGCATGAAATCAGGGTGTTTTATTTTTATTATTGAGACACATAAAGGCAGATCATTAATTCCAGTTACAAGCACAATAGCTTGACTAACAGCTTCACGACAGAAAGTATGATAAAGAAATAGAAATGATTTTGGAATTGGCAAGAATTTCATTTTTTGGAAAGAAAATAACCTTTCAAATGACAAATTTTGACGATCCAGAGAAGAAAAAAAACACCTCTTCGAACAGAGTAACTTTATTATGCCAACCAAATGTCTAATTGTTAATGAAAAAACTGATACACAGTATTTCTGGAAGGAGTTACGTAAGAACTAGCTAAATAGACACAAATATGTCACGGTGAAAGTTGACAGAATTTTTAAATAGCTTAAAGACTAGCAAACAGCTAACCACCAGAATTCAGACAGTCCTATGAAAACGTTAAGGTCAGACTGTGTGAGAAAAGTGCTTTCAATTAGGATTATCTTAGATTAAAATTCGAGTCGTTATTTCCTAAATATTCTTAGGATTTCACCTAGTATGCCTCTGGTGTAAAGCGACTCTTTTAAAATGGATCGAGTTGACTAACACATTTACAGATTTAGGACTTTGTAAATGTCTTATCATACTAGACAGGACATTTCTTTGTGTAGTCCTCAGCTGCATGCATACTTCCAGGATAAGAACAGCCATAATGACAACACCGGTTGAGAACCACCGTTCTAGAAGTCTACTCATTCTTCGTGCAGTCTCCATTACTGTTCATTGTGGGACCAATATATGCAATGTTTATGCAATTTAAATTTTTTTCATTGTTATATTTGGTTGTCATGTAATGGTATCAGTTTCCATTAGTTTGTGTTTTTTTGTTTTTTTTTGCTTTTAAAGTTCAGAAGGAAAATGTTGATCTTTTGTTACAGGCATGATTCATAATCATCATCTTCTTCCATTTTTGCTGTCAACCGTCGTAGGAGGGGGGAGGGGGGAGTAATTAGCGCTCAAGCGACCTATGAATGGCACTGGATAGCGTCATTCGTGTGACTGTACAATGTCTTTGATGCCGTCAATCCATTTTCTTCCTGGGCGTCCTTCTGCTCTCGTATCAGATGTTTTTCGATGTAGTGCCAGTGCTGGTAGTTGTTGATGTGACATACTAACGAGACGGCCAAACTTTTTGATCTTCTGCCTTTCAATATATGTGGCACAAGTTGTCGATACTATTGTTTGTCTGATAACATCATTTCCTATTCGGTCTCCGATAGTTAAGATGACAGCTCTCCAAAAGCATCTCATCTCGCAGGTGTTGATTTTGCGTAAGTGTATTTTGCATAATGTCCAAGTTTTACATTGATAGCATAGGATTGATGTGAATATGCTTTTTATTACCTGTCGTTGTGAGGATATAGATTTATTTGGATGTGTCAGTATAGGTAATGTTTGGTATATAAGCAATCTTGCTTTTTGACATTTAGATTTATCTGTCTATTCTGCCATCCTCTGTGATCATACACAGCAAATCCGTTACGTGAAATAGATGAGCAAGTCAATGAACACGTTAGTGGCTGTCTTAGGACATCCACGTCAGGTTGGGACTGTCCTGAGCCATAGAGGATACCAGACCATCACCAAGCTGAACCGGTGGCACGGAGGAATTCCAGAACACAAAAGACTGAGATCTGTGGAGAGACGTTAACGCCTACGCCAGCTGGCAGGGCATGTGATGATGATGATGATGATGATGATGATGATGATGATGATGATGATGATGATGATGATGATGGATGATGATGATGAGTCAATGCAAATTGTCTACAGGTGTTGGTCTCATTACAAGTGAGATATGCTTCTGCTTCTGTATGAACCAGAGTTTGAAGTAATTTACATGTGAACACAAATTACCAGCTGCAATGTCCACTTTACGCAGTTAAGGTAGACTGAAAAAAGTCGCTTAAAAGTTGGCAGGGTCGACTTCATTGCACCGGATTGTTATTCTATATGGCTCAGCTCAGTCTCTTTCCGCAGCGCAGAAAGCGTCGCACAAAGCACGAACTCCGTAGCTCCAGTGACGACCCTCAGAAGTCTCCGAAATAAATGCATTCGTGAACCGAAGGACACGGCCCGGATTCGAACCCACAACCTTCGGAGCCCGAGGCAGACGGCTTGAACACTTCGCCACGCAGCCTCCCAAAGATAGACTGAAATTAAGTAAAGCTTTTGTTGTGGGAAAATAGTGCATGGTATTTAGGGCAACTGGGTACACCATTGTGGCAATGCCAAAGGCTTTAATTAACCCAAAACATCTCACAAACAATACCATAATTGTTTTACACATGCTGGTTATAATTAAATTGTACTGGTTGTTGTAAAGATAAACACCGCGTGTGTGAAATGATATGATATGGCTGCAGTCTTATCCATCCATAATGTGCCATGCCGGAAAGCGTGGGCGGTCATGACTCGTCATTTCACTCGATCACCAGGGTCGTGAATCAGCTCAATGTTCTTGTCTCGACCATGCCATGTGGCCAAACCATCTAGGTATTTACTTCTCGGTCTTCCCCTTGGTCTGTTCCTTTCTATATTGCCAGTTGTCACCAAGTTCTCCAATTCATTTCTTCTCATAACATGTCCAAAAAATTTTGACTGTCTACGTCTAATTTCTCTAATCAATTTACGATTTTCATTTGTTTCGTGTAGTACCTGGTCATTTGTTTTTCTGTCTGTCTATGGAATTCTTTGCATTCTCCTCAGAAACCACATTTCTAAAGCCATCAGATGTTATTCAGCTTGACAGCTCATTGTCCAAGTTTCACATCCATACAAAAGTACACGCTCTATGTAGCACCTCAACACTCTTTGAAGAGAAAAATGGAGAGTATCTTATGCAATAAGTCACTATCAATGAATGTAAGAAAAAAGAGTGCTGAAGTGCTATATAGAACCAGTTTTGCTGTATGGCAGAGAATCTTGGAGTGTAAATGAACAAATTAGGAAGGACCTTAGACGCAACAGAGACGAATGTTGCGAATTCCTTGGACTGCCAGAGTAACTTACAATGATTGCCTGAAGGAGGCTAATGAAACTAGAACACAATATACAACAATAAGAAAGAGCCAAACAGCTTTCTTTGGTCATGTGATGAGAAGAGTGGCTTTGGAGAACATCGTGACAACTGGAAAGATCGAGGGGAAGAGAGGCAGAGGTAGACCAAGAGAAATGATGCTGGACGGATTAAGGCGATGGCATGGAGGAATATCATCGGCAGAGTTGATCCAGAACACCAAAGACCGAGATCTGTGGCGAGCCATGAACGCCTATCACAGCAGACAGGGCACTTGATGATTATGATATTTCGGTGCATGTCGTCAGGTGCATACTGCAGAGTTATATATCATATGAAGTGGACAAACAAATAATATTTTCCTTAAATACTAAGTGCGTGTTCGTTGTTATTTTTCGAAGGTCGAGATCGTTAGCGCCCGGGAAGTCTAACACTTAATAGGAAGTCCTTCTATTTGCATAGCAACGGCTGAAATCGCATAATAGGTAATCGATTAGTGTTCGACTAATACAGTATAAGAAACACGACTTATTTGTTAACTCTATAAGCACATTTTCCGTGATTGCCAAAGTCGACGTTTTATGACCTGTCGACTCCACGGGGATTTCTGGGGAATAATTAATTCCATTTATATTAAAAGATACTGGCATAACTATATCATATATTTATATACTATACATATATACCTAGAAAACCGGGATAACGCAGTGGCTAGGACCTTACCTGCCGTCTTTTTCTAAAACAAATTCTACGTTAATAGCAACCAGGCAAAGACGTCACACTCTAAACTCGCAGAGAACTCTCCAGCTGCACATTGGTAGCACGCCTATAGAAAGTGTAACCGAGCACAAGGCACTGGGTCTTATCATAGATCAAAATCTATCCTTTAATTCCCATGTTCATGCTCTAGTTAAACAAATAGCAAAAAAAGAGTATATCAACTTGCCAAAATTAAAACTTTCCTCGACGAAAACACAAGAAAGATATTCTATACTTCCCACATACAAACACATATTGATTATGGGATGGATGCTCCAAATCAATAACAAAACTCCTGTGTACACCCCAGAAAAGGGCAGTGCGTTTAATCAATGGTGATAAGCTTACAGACAATTCTAACCTATCATGAATGTCTTCAGTTACTGCCTCTCCACAAACGCCTACTTTTTAATAAGGCTAAACTAATTCACAAAATCCTATTTCAAGATGCTCCAAGCTACCCATGGCCATTGTTTCAATATAACGCAAGACATAGCGAACGACTAAATATACTTTATGTCCCTAACCCTAGGATAGACTTATATAAAACAAGCTTAGCATACTCTGCCACTCAGTTATGGAACAAACTTCCACAAAAAAATCAAAGACACCACCAATCACTATACATACTGTCGCAACCTGTTTGAACACTACCTCAGGACAGACTACATTCGCCTCATTAAAAATAACAACAACACCAAAGACAATCTCATCTCATCTCATCATGTTCCTCTTGTACCTTGCGGTGTCGAGGTAAAGTATAAACAGCGGGAGAGTGCCGGCTTATGGACAATAATAATGGTAAGTTATCTCGAACGACAACTAGCCAAACATACATTCCCAAACGTATGGCACGTTACACCTTCCTTTAGGTGAGTCATGTATAATTGATTATTTTTCATGCGTTTTAATGCTTATTGCTCATTTGTTGTCAAAGGTTTGCTTCATAAGAGATGTTGAATGAAAGAGTGTATGAGAGGAAATAGAGAAGAAGGGCAGAATGTCAGAAGGGCCTACGTGCCCAATTCTAAACCCTTTGAACATTAAGATTTTCGTTCGTTCGTTGGTTCGTCCAGGCGGGCATGTCTATGAATATCCTTCAAGGCGGTAATTCTGTTTTCTAAATTGATCTGGACTCCCAGATCGATCCAACCTAAACCTGGCACCAGGAAATGTTCTGGAAGTAAAGGTTGCCGGCCTGATATTCACCACATCACCGTTGAGTGCCGAATGATTTATAATAATGACTATACTGTTAACAGATCGCCTCGTGTTGAATTTTATTAATGATATCAGCTTCGGTCGTTCAGAAAACAAAGGCAAACGTCAACTTACCTAGCAAATCATACACAGACACGGAACGTCGGGGTTGATTGTTCTGTAATGGACTTGCAACTAATTTAACACCAAATACACGATGCGTGATACTGGTGTGAAAAAAAGGTTCGCTATTTCTAAATGTTAAATATATACAATAGGACATGACTTATGGTCACAGACAACACCACTGAAGTGTGTCCATGATTCTGTGGGGGATGTATTGATTTTTTTCCTTCGTTCGCTTTCAACTCAAACGTAGTCCATACATGTGCTACTATTTCTAGTGCACTGGACTGATTTTTTTCCCTATTACCGGTGTCCCTCGCCATCAGGCGAACCCACTCCGACTTCAAAGGTACGTGTCATTGACGTGCCCAACTCCAGAACGAAAGTGCATAGATAATTGTGAATATTACACATATTGTTGTTTCTAACTTTGAATTACTGGAAATGGTGCCAGTGTTTATTTGTTTGCCCCTTACATAAAACGATGTGTATCTTATGTTTATGTATGTCACCGCCTCACCTTCAGATATATTATTAGAGGGCTGCAACTCCAGCCCAAAGGATAGCATCGAGTCGCTCAGGACCCGAGTAATCTAGAACCTTCTCGAAAGAGCTGGTCATCAAGTCCATGGTTCCGTGGACACTGATGTGGCCCGCCTAATGCGGGGTCCACGAGGAACTCGGACAGAGTTACCGCCCGTGTCGAATTAGGACACGAGGAGACCGGCAGAGGACAGACAGACTTGAGAGAGGCAACAAGGCCTGCCTGAGAGGGACTCAATAGATATTCATAGATATATATATATACATAGGCTAGATAGTGTGCTAGATTGTTGTATGACAACTATGTGTTTGATGTTTAACTATCTGTGATATGTAAGATAATATAGCGCGGGCTGTTAACCCACTGCGCCAACTGTATATTCAATACAATAAATATTCGATCTCATAGCGAACAGATTTATTGTTGCCTGTATGTACCCGTGTTCAGTTACCTAGATAAGAGCAAGATGATGACAGGCTTTTTGGGGGCTAGTTTTCCGGTTTTGGCATAAAATGTTTTGTGAAAGAGCTATTAATTGCCATGTAAAAGTACTTATTTAATCATATCACATTGATTTTTGATAACACATTGATTTGTTTAAATCAAAAAAATTAACTTTACAACTTTACAAAAATTAGTAGCTATCTAGCGATAAAATAGAATTAATCTGAGTCCCTCGGCAACGTCTCACCATTGCCTCCGCAGTGTGCCTCATTATTTTGATTCTGTAAACGATTTTTGACATGTTACTATTTGACATTTTTTTTTGTGACTGTGACTAATGTTTTCTCACTCCACGAGCAGATTGTTCCGCAACTAGTGCCGCGTGCAACCTATGTAACCTTTCCAACAGTGACGAGAGTACAAGACAACATCGGAGAGTTCTGGGATTGAAAGCTAAGTTTCATGTCATACCCATTGTAACTCTAAGCTGTACTTCTCATCTTCCATCAATGTATCATTTTGTATCATATTGATTTGTTTGCATATTCATGACCTTGTAACCAACATAACCTTGCATTTTGATTTACACATTAATAAGTAAGGGAGATTAACTAAATTTTCGACTCCCAACATTTTTTTCTAAGGGATTTAACTCTATAAACATTACAAACAAGTAAAACACAAAATGTCTAGCTTAGATAAGTGCATTGAGCAAGGAATAAAGTTAGGTTATAAAGAGGAGAAACTGTCAGAATGGGCACAGAAAACGCACGCAGAAAATATTGCCCGTGAAGAAAGAGCGATAGAACGAGAGGAAAAGAAATTGCAAATGGAGGCAGAAGAAAAGAAAATGCAAATCAGCAAGAAAAGAAATTGCAAATGGAGGCCGAAGAAAAGAAAATTGCAAATGCAAGGCAGAAGAAAAGAAATTGCAAATGGAGGCCGAAGAAAAGAAAATGCTAATTGAAGCAGAAGAAAAAGATGCTGATGCAACTACAAGCTGAAGAGAAAAAAATACAATTGCAAGCCCAGGAAAAACAGCTGGAGCTTGAGGCGGCAGCCAAGCAGGCCCAATTAAATGCCGAGACACAAATTAAACTAAAACAGATGGAGATTGAGTCCAACACAGAAATATCTGTTAATAAGCTAAAAAGCAAAGAGGAAGAACAAAAATATAATAAGTATAAAGGCCTCGTGAAGGCGTTCTGCTCAGGAGATTCCATCAGCGCCTACTTAGAAAATTTTGAGTGTCTCATGTCTCATCATAAGATCATAAAATCAGATTGGGCATTTATTCTAATGAGAAACTTAGCTCTTGAACCACTAAAAGTAATAGAGACAATACCACAGGAAATGCGAAAAGACTATGACTACTTAAAACAACGCATTCTCCAACATTTTTCTTTAGATACTGCAGGTTACCAACAACAATTTGCCAAATTATCTCCACAACCAAACCAAACCTTTATAGATTATGTCAGTACAGTCCAAGACGTGTGCACAAAATGGATCAACTCGGCTAAAACCAACAATAGCCATGACAAACTTAAAGAGCTTATTATTATAGATAAAATAGTTAGCACCATCCCCACACCTTTTGCCAAGTTCTTAAAACAAATGGACTGTAAGAGTATTCAGGAAATAGAGGCAAAGGGGAATGCATTTTTCACAGCAAATAGGGATATTTTTCAGCTGAACATAAGTCACAACGATACAGCAGCTGCAGTAGTAAACACCAAATACTCCAAACAAACAGAGAGTAAATTTAAACCGCGCCCCAATGTCGGTAAAGTAGCGAAATGCCAATATTGCGGTTTCAGTCACGACACTTATTCTATGTGCGACAAATCGCCTACCTATCCTACCCACCTCAAAATGATGGTGGAGAAGCAGAAGGCTAAGCGCAACGCTTACCAGAGAGCGGTCAAATGCTACTTTTGCCAAAGTTTTGGCCATTATAGTCGCCTCTGTGATGGACGTAAGTTATTGAAACAGGCCAATGCTGCACTAGTAGAAACGTCGTCTGACGAAGAGCTTGAATCACTGAATGAATGTGATAATCAACACGACAATGAAAGCGAGCTTGGGAATGCTGTACACATTATTAACACCATTACAGACAGTAAGTGCAACACCTGTACGAAGTTCCAACTTGACACAACACTACTATTGTGGCCACACGATCCCTATTTCAAATGAAACAGCTAACGCTGCCTTATCATCTACAGGCAAGCTAGTTTTTTCTACAGGGTTTGTTAACAACAAAAAGTGCACATTAATTCGGGATTCCGGCGCAACGCTCTGTGGGGTTAAGAAAACATTAATAGACACTAAAGACTACACAGACAAACATGTGAATTGTCGCACATTCTCAGGTACTATAGAGAGATACCCCCTTGCTCTGGTCGAAATTCAAACACCGTTCATATCAGGACAAGTATTGTGCGCTGTCCTTGACAATCCAGTCGCTGATATTATACTTGGTAATTTACCCAACATACATCCATGCTCTGAAAAGGAAATCAAAGAGTGGGAGCATAAACACGGTATCCACCACACAAACAGCGATGCGAAAGAGAAACACCATTCTTGCTTGTCTCAAGCTGCCAAAATACCAAGGGAGACAACCACTGAGGTAATTCAGAAAGAATTCACCAAGGTGTACAATGCAGGGGCGGTCGAATCTATGAGCGATACGACCGAATTAAAACCTCGAATTGAGGATGCTACCGAGCTACCAAGTACCAAGCCTGTAAATGTGCAACAAAACACACAACACACAAACGCAATAACACGACAGACAACCCACAAAACCAACACTGACCAACTGCAGGAATCATTAGAAATAGTAGCGCCAAACTCAACTAACATCAATTTTGGAAATGAACAGAAAGCAGATACAACACTTGCACCATACTTTAAGTTAGTAGGACTTAAACTAAAATTAGCTAAGAACGCATCGTGGACATTTAGGCTACAGAACAACATCTTAACTAGATTTTACACAACAAATCAGACCACGATACAGCAAGTAGTGTTACCACAAGTGCATCGAGACAAAGTTCTAAAAATAGCCCATGACTCCCCTTTTGGAGGTCATATGGGATACGAATTGACCAGGGCAATTGTCCTGACCCAGTTTTATTGGCCAAAGTTCGACCAAGACATTAAAACATTTTGTACATCTTGTGATATATGTCATAAACTGGTCAAGGGGAATAACCCTACTGCATTCTCTGTAAATGGAAAGTTGAAAATATTCCATGTAAATATGTTGAAACCATACTATGCTAGACAGGACAATGAGACAAATGAACAGACACAACGAACTGGTGACGGAGACGAAACGACAATTTCCCAACGAAATGACACCTCGACAAACGAAGCATCGTTAACGACACACGCTTACGACGACGAAAACGACGAAGACATATGGACATTACCGACAATCTGTGATATCGACAATGACGACAAATTTGACGACATATTGACGATTGATCTCGACGACGACGACAATGACATTGAAGACAATTTACAAACAGTAGCATCTGTGATAAATCAGACAGACGTGGACAATACTGAAATCCCTGTACCAATCATGACTGACGACGGGAGTATAAATGACATACATATCTCTGACACTTTGACACAACAACAGCGACAAGACATTTTGACGCTCCTTGACGACTATAAGACTATCTTTTCCAACAAACCTGGACGCACTGATAGAATAACACATTCAATTGTGCTGACAGATCTGAGACCGGTCAAATGTAGACCATATTCTATTCCTCTCCATTACAGATCTAATTTAGATAAAGAAATTTTAGATTTAGAGAAGAATGGCATTATTCAAAAATCGATGTCTCAATATTCTTCACCGATTGTCCTGGTGAAAAAGAAGGACCAGACAATCCGTTTGTGCATCGACTATAGAGTATTAAATACAAGAACAACAACGGATGCAGAGCCAATGAACAGTTGTGAAGATCTTATTTTAAATATGGCTCAATCATCCTTATTTTCCAAGACCGATTTAGCGAAAGGATATTGGCAAGTTCCACTACACCCTTCTTGTAGACATATAACAGCATTCGCAACACCTCTCGGTTTGTACGAATGGCTATATCTTCCTTTTGGCCTGAAAAACGCACCGGCCACATTTGTGAGACTAACAAGATTGTTATTACACGGAATTAAAGATGTAGTAGCCTATATTGATGATATATGCGTCCATTCTTCTGATATGACTTCTCACTTACTTACCCTGAAACAAGTCTTCAACCAAATCTCTCTTTTTGGACTTACTATCAAACCTTCCAAGGTTGAAATAGGTTATACACAAATAGACTTCCTTGGTCATAGAATTTCTGAAGGAAAATTGTTGACTGATGATAAAATTGTTTCCAAGATCCTTAATCTAGAAGTGCCTACCACAAAGAAACAGATTAGAAGTCTACTAGGTCTTATTAACTATTATTCTAAATTCATTCCACATTGGGCAGAACTCACCTCAGTCTTTTCTGATATGTTAACTAAAGATCATCCATCAAAAATTTGTAAAAGTACCAGCTTAGATGATGCAATGTGTAGATTGAAACATATTTTTTCTAATCCACCAGTCTTACGATTACCCAACATAAATTTACCCTTTATTTTGACCACAGATGCTAGCGCTATCGCAATAGGAGGATGTTTAATGCAGGAAGTGGATGGCGTACGACACCCGATTCTCTACGTGAGCCGCAAACTAAAGAAGGCTGAGACTCGTTATGCCACAGTGGAATTGGAGTGTTTAAGCCTATTGTTCTGTATATTGAGATTATCTAAGTTCCTCTTGGGGAGTCACTTTGTGGTCCTTACAGACAGTTCGCCATTATAAGTCCTTAACCATGGGTCGCCCAAAAACCACCGGTTACAACGATGGTGTCTTCTACTTCAAGATTTCGACTTCGAAATCCGCCATATCAAGGGCACCGATAATATTATGGCTGACCTTTTATCACGGCAGACAAATGCGCCAGTAGAATGACTCTTATCACATCAACCATTAGCCATACTATAAACTGTGATACTTTTAGTCGGTTGCATATAACAGTGTAACTCTACACCTGCTAGAGTACTCTCAGTGATTAGGTTACTTACGACACCCATGAACATGATACATTAAGAACTATACATTAAGACCATCTATACGTTAAGAGCTATACTTAAGAACTATACTATCAAGTGCCTAAGCTCTAGAACGATTCCAGCAAGAAACGGTAACTGTGTTTGTTTCAACCAATAATATCAACCAGTGAACTGACTCTGAATACTGTAATATTTCATACGGAACATTGAGAACAATCCATACTTGCTGTTGCTACGAAATTTTGCAAACAGCCGAAACAGAACGACATCGACTACAACACTCAAGAGACAACCATACTAACTTTGACATTCATGGCATAACACGCTAACGACAGGAGGACAACGCGCACATCATCGTTGGATTTATTTAGTTATTTAATTAATTAATTACGTTAGTATTAAATATGTATTATATTTGCATTAATGATGTATATAAATTGTGTTAACCTGTAATTTGTACATATTCTACTTTAATATTACAGGCGTTGCCATTCATAGGCTAAAGAACCGTCCTATAAAATTGTCTCTATGTAAATTACAACCTATTTTTGATTCATCGTACAAAAAGTACATATTTTCTTAAAGGGCAAATATCGCCTAGCCCATTTTTTCTAAGGGCAATAAAATTACCTCAACTTTAATTATATATTTTAACCAAATACTATTGTGAATGAAAGGTGAGTGAATGACTGCGTGAAAGGATTAAATGAGAGAACGATACACTTGGCGGACAAATTGTACGCAAAACGTATTTATTGTAATTTGTCTGCGTCTTTCATGCAAAATTGCATGACTTGTCTAATTTGTCAATACATGTGTAATACTTAGTTTAATAGTGAGGTTAAGTTAGTAGTCAGTGTAATATACTTAGTTTAGCAGTTAGGATACATCTAAGCACCACTACTTGGAATGCCTGATCATGTATTGCACACAGTGCAGTATTTCATGATTGAGGTTATCCCAACTCGTGACGCTTGGAAATACGCCACACATTCAGCACACACGTTACACAAACCTCAAAACTCAACACTATCAATTTAAAATACAGTCACTTTATTAGAAACATCAACTTATTAGTCAACACACTAACAAGCCAACAGGGACACATGTAGTCTGAGGGGGATAAAAGAACAAGGTAACTACATATTTAGCATTATATAACATACGAGAGTAAAAGTGTATGGAAATACACACACAGATCAAGATTTGAAGGTGTACTTATTTAGCCAGGACTTCGGTCTTGTTAACCCTCTTTAATACAGAGGTTAATTGTCTTGGTACCATTTCGGGTACTATGAGAAGGGCGGGTTGTAAATACAACTACTAAAACGTCACGTAACTTCGGTCAGATAAGCATTTTTAAGCACACGAGAGACAGAGGGATCTCTTCACCAAATCAGAGAAGTGTTGTATGGTAGAATACATGAGTTTTAGTGCTAGTAGGTAGGTTACCAGGTTACTATCCACCAAACTACAAACACCAACTTTATGTGATTCGGTGACAGAATTAGAACAGATCTAATTACCCAAGAACAAATCATATCAGGGGGGAGGGGGGATCCTGTCACCGCCTCACCTTCAGATATATTATTAGAGGGCTGCAACTCCAGCCCAAGGGATAGCATCGAGTCGCTCAGGACCCGAGTAATCTAGAACCTTCTCGAAAGAGCTGGTCATCGAGTCCATGGTTCCGTGGACACTGATGTGGCCCGCCTAATGCGGGGTCCACGAGGAACTCGGACAGAGTTACCGCCCGTGTCGAATTAGGACACGAGGAGACCGGCAGAGGACAGACGGACTTGAGAGAGGCAACAAGGCCTGCCTGAGAGGGACTCAATAGATATTCATAGATATATATATACATAGGCTAGATAGTGTGCTAGATTGTTGTATGACAACTATGTGTTTGATGTTTAACTATCTGTGATATGTAAGATAATATAGCGCGGGCTGTTAACCCACTGCGCCAACTGTATATTCAATACAATAAATATTCGATCTCATAGCGAACAGATTTATTGTTGCCTGTATGTACCCGTGTTCAGTTACCTAGATAAGAGCAAGATGATGACAATGTACTTCTTCTTCTTATAGCCCATGTTGTGTGGCGTTGGTTATCATTACTGTCAACAATCTCCTCTCTCTTGTGCTGCGAATAATTTCTTATACCGTCGTTCCTACATGATGTGAAACGTCCAGCATCTTCTCTCTTGGTCTCCCTCTGTTTGTTTGTTTTTTCCACCTCCAACCTTCCTATTGTGACACATACTCCAGCTTCCCTTTTCTTACTACATGCCCAAAGACTGCAGCTTCCCGCTGGATGGAGAATACGATACACACACACACACACACATCGTGATTGTAACTGACTCAGAAAGCATGCTGAGGAAGGTGAGGACAGGCATGCGTTGTGCAGAGTGGCTTGCTTCGCTTCGGAGGTCACGGGTGGCAAGCATCACTTGGATCTTTTCTCCAGGGCATGCCGGTGTGCTGGGGAATGAACAGGCGGACAGATTGGCTGGCTCTGCAAAACTTGGTGGAGTATTGATGCATGACAAGACAGGTGAGGTTGCGGCCTTGTGGGAGCACGTGTTTACCTCTGAGGAGCAAATGGAGCATCATGGTCTGGCAAGAATGAAGCAGCGATGAGTGACGAGGGGATCTGGCCGACGCTCGACGCTCAGAGGAAAGGCGAGACGGACATATAATCAGATTGCTACTGGTACTATTGGTGTTGGGACTCTTCGCTGGCTGCTGAGGATGGGGACGGAGCTCCTATGGGAACGCCCCGAATGCTGTGATGTCGGTTCCCAGATCAATCAATCAATCAATCAATCAATCAATCAATGCCCAAAGAATGTGGCTTGTCTTCTGTCCCTACATAATCCCACGGTATTAGTATTCATTCTTTTCATTTCTCGCTTGATGTTTTTCAGCTTTCTTATGTATATCTTTCAGATATTTCGATTTCGGAGACAAACATTCGCGTGATAGTATTTTTTCATCAGGTAGGGGAGGAAATTGTAAATTGGCGAGACAGAGAGAAGACGACACAGAAACAGTCGGAGACACTCACACCCCAAGGTGAATGAATGCCTGTTGGGAGGTATTGTCGTCGACCAAATCATAGCCTTCATTATAAAAAGTAGAATATGACGCCATAGGCAGAAGTGGTGAATTAAACGCGACCTCGACTTATACGTCTGTGAAG
The DNA here is from genome assembly GCA_014155875.1 of Cepaea nemoralis. Classification (NCBI taxonomy): domain Eukaryota; kingdom Metazoa; phylum Mollusca; class Gastropoda; order Stylommatophora; family Helicidae; genus Cepaea; species Cepaea nemoralis. Next base: position 33,039 of record JACEFZ010004408.1, on the reverse strand, counting down.
TCGAGTGGTACAAATTTCAGTCAGATGCCCCGGGATGGTCGGGGGAGAAAGACGTGTCATAAAATTGGTTACACATATTTTCTACGACGCAGGGGAAGCACCGGTTCTCATTATTATTCTTTTTTTTTTCTCTTTTGCGCTCGCTCTCTTTGAACTGAATCACAGTCTATCACGAGCTACTAGTTCAGGTGCACTGGACTAATTTGTGCGTGTGGGTTAGCTTTCCTTATTACCAATGTCCCTGGCCATCATGTGAACCCATTCCGACTTCAGAGGCACTTGTAATTTACGTCCCCAGTCAACAAATTATTAAAATTATTATTATTATTATTATTATTATTATTATAAGTAGTAGTAGTAGTAGTAGTAGTAGTAGTAGTAGTAGTAGTAGTAGTAGTAGTAGTAGTAGTAGTAGTAGTAGTAGTAGTAGTAGTAGTAGTAGTAGTAGTCTAATAGTTTTGGTGATTAATATGTAAGACTAGCTTAATTTTAAAAAAGCGATGTACGCTATGGTCATTAGTGCAGGGAATTAATAAATAAACGTTAATTTCTTTGAATCTAGAAATGAGCTCCAATGATCTGGGGTAGATAGCACGCAGTTAGGTCTAGTATAATATAGTAAATATCTCAGATGAATAATGTAGTGACTTACATTTGATGCAAGAAATTAAATTCATTGAAAGTCTAGAAACGTTGACCAACAATTAAAGAAAATATAAGAGAATGGAACTCTTCTACGACTCAAGGCTATTGAGAGGACATGTTTGAGCCACGTATGCATAAATAATTACATTAAGCATACTGACCTACGGATATTTAAAAATAGGAGAAAAGTATTATTAAACATCTGTATGTATATACACTGCTACAGCTTCATCTGAATGTGTTGAATTCATTGAAGGTCGTTTCACAATACATGTACTTTTATTTTTGTGTTTTGTCACGTTTGACGAAGAGTGTCGGGGATGGACAAGGGATACGACAGGGGTGTCCATACAATTGCTGATAGGTGACAAATCTCAGACAATTCATTTCACAATGTGCACGGGTGGGTCTGTGATGAGAGTTAATCGGAGAGTTGGGGGATTCATTGCGAAGGATAAATCAGGCTGTGTAAAAGTAGAGAGCTGATTCACGACTCTGGCGATCGAGTGAGATGGCAAATCATGACCGCGCACGCTTATCGGCATGGCACATGATGGATGGATGGAAAAGTAGAGAATCTGGCGCATATATCTCGACTTCTGACTATGAGAATATTGTTGAGGCAGAACGGACGGTTCTCCCGTGCATGGAGAATTGTATAGAAAGACACGCTTTGTTTGTGACAGTCTCGCAAAGGATGATACATAAAACTGAAATTGCTTTGTTCCTCGTGGAGTGGCTTGTATCGCTCGAAAAGACAAAGATCAAGAGCATATCATGGATATATTCTGCTCAGGACATGCGGGTGTGAGAAGGAATTCACAGACTGACAGACTAGGTGCTGTCGCTAATTTTGGCTGCGAGATATCTTATGACAAGAATATGGTGGTGAAGGCTCTCTGAGATGGAGTTGAAAGTACATTCATTCACTCACTTACTCATTCACTCATTCTCTCACTCACTCACTCACTCACTTATTAACTCACTCACTCCCTCACTCATTCATTTTCTCACTCACTCACTCACTCACTCATTAACTCACTCACACACTCACTCATTCACTCACTCACTTACTCACTCACTCACTCACTCACTGGCACTTTTCCGTCCCGACAGACGACAGTTTGTTACATTGTGCTTCTAATAAAGCATAACAACCACAATTCACGGCGGTAGAGGATGTTTTACCGCTCCTAGCACAAAGCTGAATTGTGGAGACCATGTGTTGCCCATGAAGCGGGTTCCCTCTCTCGGCCAGCAAAGCAATGCTGTAACTGTTCGCCTACCGGATCTTCGATCGTTGACCAGTTGCCGACCAAGGCCTAGGGCCTCGTCTGCCCTGCCATGACATTTAATCTTTAGGTTGCACTACAGCAAAACAAACAAATGACCCACATCTGTAGAGGTTTATATAACGTGGAGTTGTCAGCGGATCTCGTCGACACTCAACCAGTATGGGAAATGAAGACGGACGTTCAGTCAGGCTACCACTGGTCAGCTGGTAACTCTTCGTTGGCTGCTAAAGAAGAGGTCAGAGCACGTGTGGAAATATCCCGAATGCAAAGATCTTGATATATAACAAGAGCTCAATATTGAAAAGCACTGGTTACTCAGAAGAACAAAATGAGGAAAATAAAATCATGGGAACTAATGAATAGACAAGAATGCCTTAAATGGACATCTATGAAGGGAGGTACCAGGGAAACGAGGAAGATACAAATATACCAGCGTAGATGGATTCAACATGTGATAGATAACTGACACATGACAGCAACGGGAAAAGGACATCTAGCTTATGATAGAAAGAAATGTTGAAAGACACAGAACAAAGTTCTGCACTAGGAAAGCCACTGGATGATGGATATATCAGAATTGTGGTACAGTTTCTAAAACAAGGTGACCTATAGAAGCTAAAAGTAGAATTCGTGGAGGATGGAAAACAAGAAAGGGAAGAATGGCGACGTATTCGGCTGTCAAATCAGGACATTACAGTTGTAATATGTGACAGCTTGGTGTAGAATGGTATGCTAACATTCGCGATGATTTCAGTCGGATATTATGGGGACAAAACTTTTCAGGGAATAATATCACTTATCCATTATTTATTTAAAGAATGAAATATAGAAATGCCAAAGCAAAAGCAGCATTTCACAAGGTGAATAATATTCTTTGTAATCTATTTGTGTTAACCGACGCGAGAAGAAGAGATTTTAAGAGCTAATCCTGATTTACGGAATCTAATCTTGAATAGTAGCCGATAAGTGAGGAATTATGTGCAAGCTGCGGGGGTGTGGTTTTAAGGAAGTATGATAAGATCACCATGGACTGATAGAAAGGCTAAGAAATATATCTTTAAAGAAGTTAACTCAGAAAGAGAACTGGTTGGTCGCATTAAAAGCAGGCAGTCCACATTCTTTGGGAATGTCATGAGAAATTGAACGCTTGAGTGCAACATGAGAATTGCAGGGGAAGAGTTGCAGGAGAGGACAAGAAAGAAGATGCTGGACAGTTTGCCACCCTGGCACGGAGGAATATCAGCATCATAAATTATTGGCAGCAGACAAGACAGAAGGCTGTAAACGACATGATAACCAACGTCACGCTGCATGAGTTATTAGAAGAAGGCCAAATATAAGTTATTGCAAGCTAAGATAAAGTGCAGCCAGCACACAACCACGTAACAAATATATATATATATATATATATATATATATATATATATATATATATATATATATATATATATATATATATATATATATATATATATATATATATATATATATAAAACAAAGTGTATGTATGTAAATATGTATGTCCTTTATTTTTTCGCTAACGGCCCATCCGATTGAGATGAAATTTTCTACACGTCTTCCTTTCATTCCAGAGCTGCCAACTGTGATATTTCTTTAGTGTGAAATCGCCTGCTTACTCAGTATTATTTCATTTTTCATTTTTCATTAAAATTTATATATAGCGAAGGGACTTAACTCTAGAAAAAGTTATTTCAAGGGGCATAACTTTTAATAACATTGTTGTATAACTTATAGTCATATTGTTGTATCGTTTTCAAAGATTTATAAACTCTTTGTCTATAGTTATGTACCGGCATATGAGTTATAATAAATAATGATACAATCTTTAAGGCATTTTCAAAGTTTACATAAAAATAATGCATAATGCATAACATTGTAACTCATCTTTCTATACTTAAGAAGTTATCTAAAAGATTTTGAACAATATCATCGCATCTTTAGTGTTTTCCGCCATCATATCGACACGATTCGCTTGACAGCACTTCTCAGCGCTATCAAGCCAAGACGCCTTACACATTTCAAGCAGCCTGATACGGGGGGGGGGGGGGGGGGGAATGGCACGTCGTAATAGCACAAAGAAACAAGCAGCTTCCAAGATGCATAGTGAGAAAACCGACCAGACTATCAAGAAGACAAACCTGCCTTTGGAGAGTCTGCATGCAAGCTGTAATAAAGTATCTGAACCTACAGTCAATGAAACTACCAATAAGAAGAGCGACGACTACCCACAGACGAACACAAAAACTTGTGAGAGGAAGGAGGACCAAGACACCAGAATCAGAAACACTGATTCAAACACAGTCAGATGGGTGGTCAAGCGGCTAAAAATGGAGCTTACTGATCAACAAATACAGAAGCAGCTGCAGGAAGAAAGTCTTCACGTCAACATTTTGAAGGCAGAGCGGATTCTTACCTACTCAGAATTAAATCCCGGGCCGGGTCAGGCAGACAGACAGACAGACAGACAGACAGATAGATAGATAGATAGATAGATAGATAGATAGATAGATAGATAGATAGATAGATAGATAGATAGATAGATAGATAGATAGATAGATAGATAGATAGATAGATAGATAGATAGATAGATAGATAGATAGATAGATAGATAGATAGATAGACAAACAGACAGGGAGGGAGGGATAGACGGAGGGAGAGACAGAGGGATGGGAAACAGACAGACAGACAGACAGACAGACAGACAGACAGACAGACAGACAGACAGACAGACAGACAGACAGAGATAGATAGATAGACAAACAGACAGACACAGACAGACAGACAGACAGACAGACAGACAGACAGACAGACAGACAGACAGACAGACAGACAGACAGTCGGTAACGGGAACGGGAACTTATATGACTACTTATATGAATTAAATGAGATGCTTCCCACCAAGGCCTGGGCGAAGCCGGGCCGGGTCAGCTAGTATATATACATATATATATATATATATATATATATATATATATATATATATATATATATATATATGTGTGTGTGTGTGTGTGTGTGTGTGTGTGTGTAGCATGTTATATTTCAATGGCTAGTATACTTATTACCCCATACTCTACAAATACATGTCATCTTCATATCACATTTTACATGATAAAATATGACCACGGTTCATCTTCTCATTACCTAGCATTACTTTTGTATGATCAATATGTACAGGTGGTGATCAGGCAAGTATCAATGATCAACTTTCTCGCCTGTATGAATAACGTGAGCTTCATCTATGTCTCTTATTATAAGCCCTCGTGTTTAATTAACTGGCCAGATGGCCTTATACACGTGCCACTAGAGACAGGTTTGTCCAGGGTGGCTGGTATACTATACATGTCAAAAGAAACACAAAATCTGTCGAGTGTCGGAGATATATTCAAGCTAAAAGAGTCAAAGACCGTGCCTTTATGTAGCCAGATAGACAGAAAAGGGAAAACACAATATGCAGCTATCTGTTTAACTAGATAAGTCGAGACAACAAATTGCCGTTTTAAGAAAATAAATAATGAGCAATTATGATGGTAATTCATCACCCAATGCCTTAGCCAGCTGGCGTGGGCGATCATGCCTCTCCACACAGTACGATCTGGGACGTCATGGATAAATTCGTGTGTTGACTCCCTTCCCTGCCTTGACACAAAACTACCAAGACGCTTCTCACACTGTCTTCTTATCTCTCTTTCCGCAAATCTTTCCTGTTGTCACAACATGTTTCAGTTTCTGTCTTCTCATAACGTTGCCGGTCTCCCTGGCGAAGGGATTAACGACTTTTTCCCGTAATCCCGTATATCCACGTGAGGAACACAGCTGCACGAGATTCAGTAGTGGATCGAATTCGAATTGGTTACTTGCGGGGGTATGTGAGCCGGTCGGTCAGAAAGCAATGGCAATCTACTGAGCGTAATCTTGCCAAGAAATCAACGGAAGCTGAAAAAATGCTGGTGTTGACTGAAACGTCCTGTTAGGGATATGCAACTTTAAATAAACAAAAAAGTGGCCAAAAAAGATGACTGCCTCTTTCTGATGTTTGTGATAAGTTTTCTTTGCGACTCAGCGTCCCTTAAAAAGTCCTAATTGCTCTTTTTATCTGTCCAGTTAATGTTCAGCATCCTTCTATAAAACCATATCTTCGAGGCTTCCTAGGATTTTTTTGCGTGTTTACTAATTGTCCAGGATTCGCAGCTATATGATAAAACTGGTTCTATGCAACATGCAAGAACTCTTTTACTGACTTTCAAGGACAGTGACTTATTGCACAAAATGTTCTTCATTTGATAGAATGCTGTTTTTGCTTGCCCTATTCTGCTCTTTATCTTAGTGATGTTTCTTCCATATGATGTTATCCATCTGAATGTCTGCACTTGCCCACAAATAACGTTCTGTACTTTAACTGCACATTTTGGTAAAATCTGTTGTCGATATCACCATGACTTCTATCTTTCTATTATTCAAACTAAGGCTCCTTATTTTTTCACTTGCTACAACCACTGTAACAAATTGCGGTGTTAGGAAAATAAGTAATGAGCAATATGGATGGTAGTTACGGATGCAAACTACGTGTGCAGTGTTCAATAAATGCCCTTCGGCTTTGACAGAGATACTGATTAACTTACGTTGAAACTGTCCTATCATGCCAGCAGCGATAGCTCAGTGCCTAGCGCGTTGTCCGACCGGCCCGGTAGTCATCATGTATTCCTAATCTCCATCGAGGCGGGAATTTTTAATTACATTTCTTCTATTGGCATTTTGTGTAAGTACAATGTAAAAAAGTTGTAATTCTTTCGTATACTGAGCTATCAACACAGTGTCCCGGTTAGCGGGCTAGGGGTATCCGCTATCAAAGGAGATGTAAGAAGCCTCCTTTCCTCCGTTAGTCTACGGGACACCCTTAGGCAAGGTGGAGTACCCGATTATCCCCCCCCCCCCTAATCAGAGGACGAAATTGAAGATTTTTACAACACACTGCAAGACACATTACATACGATTGGTTATAATGATATAGAAATAATAATAGGAGATTTTAATGCAAAACTATGTATAAGAAGAGCTGAAAATGAGAGACACGTTTTAGGAAAATTTGGATTGGGAAATAGAAATGATGCGGGTGACAAATTAATTGAATTTTGCACAGACAATTAATTAACTATAACCAACACACTTTTTAAACAACACCCAAGAAGACTCTTCACATGGAAGTCCCCGGACAGTATTACCAAAATTCAGATAGATTATATTTTAATACAAAGAAGATGGAGATCAAGCATAACATCTGCAAAAACCCTACGAAGTGCAGACTGTGATACAGATCATCAGTTATTAGAAGCAGATCTGAAATTAAAACTCAAACAGCTTACTCGAGGACCAAGGCCACTTCGTTTTGATCTCACAAAAATACCAGATGCATATAACGTAGAAGTTAAGAATCGTTTTGCGGTCTTGATGTCTGCACAAGAGGGAATGACACCTGATGAACTGGCAGTACAAGCAAGAGATATCTTGATAACTGCAGCCAAAGATTTAATTCCCACCATGAAAAAGCAACTTAAGCCATGGATTACATCAGACACTTTAGAATTAATAAAACAACGAAGGGAACTGAAACAGAAAGGAGGTGAATCCGATAACAGCAGGATGAAGTATAAATCTTTAACTCGAGAAATAAGAAAGAACACAAGAAAGGACAAAAATCAATACATACAAGATTGCTGTACCAGAATAAAGCAATATCATAAGACTGGAAGAAATTACGAAATGTTAAAAGAAATGAAGTTATTGACAAGAAATGTTCAACCTAAATTGAATGTTATCTGTGACAAGATGGGAATTACCTTAACAGAATCTAGACAAATTTTAGAAAGATGGCAGGAGTATTGCAATAGAATGTATGATATGAGTGACAGTGAGGATATGAATGAGATACATGAGCCAATGACAGCAGAGACAGAACCTGAACCCTCATTAGATGAAATTGCATTGGCCATTAAAGAACCTGAAGAATGGTAAATCACCTGGATGTGATGAGATACCAGCTGAACTAATTAAGCGGAAGGAGAAGAAAGCATACAAATCTATCACGCATTATGTAATAAGATATGGAAATTATGGTATATAGCCAAAAGATTGGAAGAGAACTAACTATCTTCATTCCAATAGCAAAAAAAGGGCAACCTGAAATTATGCACCAACTGTAGAACTGTTGCCTTGATCAGTCATGAAAGTAACATACTACTACAAATCATAATGGGAAGACTTCGTAAGAAAAGAGAAGAAGAAATTAATGCGGTTCAAGCTGGATTTAGACAAGGAAGAGGAACAAGAGATCACATTCTCAACATGCGTTTAATAATAGAGAAGTGCAGAGAATTTAATGTAAACCTATTCTCATGTTTTGTGGATTATTCAAAGGCATTCGACTGTGTACAACATCAGAAACTTTGGGAAATCATGAGGAATATGGGCTTTATCACATGTAATACAACTCATAAGAATGCTAGACCAATAAGCAGCGGTTGGAATAGATAGCGAGACATCCGATTGGTTTGACATCAAGCAAGGGGTCTGTCAGGGATGTGTGCTGTCCCCCTATTTGTTTAATCCTGTACGCCGAAAATATAATGAGAAATGTAAAAGATGATATAAACATAGAGCGATATGATGCCCTAAATATTGGTGGTCAATGTATACCAGAGAATTCGGTATGCTGATGATACAGTATTGCTATCCACAACACAGAATGGCATAGAAAACCTAATATCCTCAACCCAATTGAATAGTGAAAATCACAATTTATATCTTGACATAGCAAAGACAAAGATAATGCATACAGATAAACTACTATGGAGACAGAAATATATGTTAATGAGGAAAATTTGGAGGTGGTGGAAAATGTTGAATATCATGGGTCATTGATCACCAACAACGGTGACATTATGAAATAAATTAAACGACTACTATCAGTTGCTCTTTGTCGCTTGTTGTCCCTGGAGGAAAGTGGACTCGACAAGCACACCTTTAATATCCTTCTACTATTGGAACTATTGAATGACTTTTGTCTACAATCCTCCCTTCTGTCTTCCATACACTATCTCTCTATCTCTCTCTCTCTCTCTCTCTCTCTCTCTCTCTCTCTCTCTCTCTCTCTCTCTCTCTCTCTCTCTCTCTCTCTCTCTCTCCTTCATAACATACCCTGACAACAGTTTCCTCCAACAATTAATAACATGTTTATTGTTGAAAACTATGTCAGTTGTATGTATTGAATTTGTATATGTAGTTTGTAGTGTCTGCTAGTGTGAGTGCAAGATAGGACTCTGGAATTCGTATGTGCCGTATACTTTCTCGCCTCGTCATACGGCCAAACCACAGGACATCAAACATAGAACTGGACAGCTCTCACCCTGGATGCTCCGTTCTGCTTGAGTCTGGAGGTAAATCCGTTATTTGAAAAAAACTGTTCACCACTGGATCACCGTAAATTAATGTGATCACGGTAAGTCTTATGTCTAGACCGAGTGTTCTTTGATTATTATTTAGTTAATAAATCCATCATGGAAAACACATCACCACTGTCTAGCACTGTCTATCAGTTGTTTGTTTTTTTTACATTTAAAACCGTTCTGGTGTTCTTCGATGTTTCTTTTAGGTGATTACCCAATTAAAATATATTTTAGCCTATTTCGCTCTGCTTATATAACTTAAAGTTCCTTCACTGGGATTCACAAAAACCTGTTACTTGCCATTCATTATGTCAGCCCACGATTAGTGAATGGCTCGGTTGAATTTGCTCTAGTGACATACTTTCACTGCACCTGTGACGTTAGGGTCTTTACACTTTTCTGAACAGGTCAGGAGTATATATGAAACCTTATCACTTCTATGATCATCCATGATTTGAAATTAATATATAAGCACATATGCACCAATATCCCATTGCTTTAAACAATACGGGACTATAATTTCTTTCCACACACAGGATGCATAGATATCTCTGTCCAGTTTTGGAACACACACTAACTTCAAAACAAGTTTTCCACTCATTTATACTCAGTGTCAAATCCTCCGCTGTTTTTGATCCACAATCAATTTAGCCGTAATTCTCTACATCAAAAGTCTGTGAAGTCACGTATTCGTTTCTGGCATCTCCAGGTCGTTTTCTCAGCTATTCCCCGTTTTCCCTTACGCTTGTATATCAAAGAGCCCTAACCCTTTGCTCACCGTCTCCCGGTGTGTCCCCGTCCTGATGTCTCCGCGCCTCCGTTGCTTCATCTGTTAACATCGGCAGTCAATGACCTCTGCGAACACCTGTCCCTGAATTCTATACCTTTCGGTCAATGACCGGCACTTTGTCCTCGTTCACGACAGAAAGCTCGATTGTTAACCCTCCTCATACCTTGTAATTAATCTTACTAGTTTATCAGGGAATCATTAACTCACAGTATCCCGCGTCGACTCTTCCTCACTGTAGTTTTGATTCCTATGATCCACCAACCTATTCCTCTTCCTCTGGAGTTGGATGTCTAGATAAGAAATCCGCTCCTACATTCTCCTTACCAGGGATGTATTCCACTGTGAAGTTGTACGGTTGTAGTAACAACGACCATCTCATCAACCGGGCGTTGAGCTTCTGCGAAGTAGCTAGGAACATCAAGGGTTGATGATCTGACTGTACCCTAAACTGTACTCCATACAAGTAAGGTTGAAATTTCTGTACGGCCCACACGAGTGACAAGCATTCTCTTTCCACGGTAGAATAATTCTTTTCCGCCGGTAAAAGTTTCTTACTGGCATAGGCTACAGGTTTCAACACCGAAGCGTCTTCTATCCCTTCTTGTAACAAGGCTGCTCCAATTCCGATCCCACTCGCATCTGTTCTTAGCACAAAGGGCTTTGAAAGGTCTGGGAGTTGTAGAACTGGCTTGTTCACCAACGCCTCCTTTAATTGACTGTAGGCCCCTTCACATTCTGAAGTCCATATAATTGTATCTGGGAGTCCCTTTTTCAAGGTTTCCGTTAATGGATTTCCCAGTTCGGTAAAATGTGGGATGAACTTCTGATAAAACCCACACAACGATAGAAAGGATCTTACATCTTTCTTAGTTTTAGGTCTTGGAGCTCGTCGTACTTTTTCCAGGTTCTTCTCCTCCGGGACAATTTTTCCTGGAGTGATAGTGTGACCTAGAAATTCCAGAGTTTGGTAACCAATCATGCACTTGGTTGGGCGCGCGGTAAGCCCTGCTTCCCGAAGCCTGTTGAAAACTCTCTCCAACGACCCCAACTGGTCATCTAAGCTGTCACTAGCAATCAGTATATCATCCATGAATGAGATAATGGACGGATCACGTAGAGGATCTAACAAAAGCTCTCATCATGCGAGTAAACACACTAGGCGCATTGCTGAGTCCAAAAGGCATGACGTTGAACTCATAGTGTCCACTGGGTGTACTGAAAGCTAGCAAAGGTCGAACTTCCGGTTTGACCGGGATCTGATAATAACCCCTACTCAGATCCACTTTAGAGAAGTACTTAGCCTTATGGAGCCTGGCGAATAACTGGGTTGGATTCGGCAAAGGTTCCACCTGAAACTGGGTATGACTATTCAAGAGTCTATAGTCAATACACAACCTGTGTTCTCCACTCGGTTTACGTAGCAACACCACTCCGGCATTATATGGGGATGTAGATGTCGCGATCACATCATCCTCCAACAGTTTCTGTATCTCCTCCTCCAAAGCCTTCTCTTTAGAAAATGGCACTGGGTAAACTTTTTGGCGGACCGGATCTTGCGTGGTTAAGGTCATCTCGAACTCGACCAGCTCCGTCCGTCCTGGTTTATCCGTCAGGATCTGCTTATGGGATTTGAGAACCTGGGCAATCTTTTCCCTCTCCTGGAGATTCAGCTCAGGGTTCACCTGTACTTCCCGATAAGTTTCCTGGTGCACTAGAGGGTATTCCCTGCCCTCGTCTGGTCCGGTTTCAGTCTCCACTGCTACCGCCATTGCCATGAGATGGGCTGCTCCTTCACCGGTTCTTTCTTCATATTTCCTCAAGAGATTAATATGAAAAATCTTCGACTTTCCCCGGATCCGGATTTGATAGTTGGTTCTGGATACCTTCCTTTCCACGGGAAAAGGTCCCTGCCATCCTATCTCCAGTTTGTTGGTCCCCGTTGGGAGTAGCAACAAGACTTTGTCTCCCACCTCCAGAGCTCTGTCTCTAGACCTACGGTTGTAGTACTCCGCATGTCTCTTTCTGGCTTTTCTCAAGTTTCGAGTCGCCAGAGCCCAGCCCGTGTGAAGTTTTTCCTTCAATTCCTCCACGTATTTGTACGAGGAGATCACTTCTTCTGCCGTCCCTTCCTCCGTCCAACTCCTCAGCAAAGCTTCCAAGGGTCCTTTGATTGGTCGACCAAACAGTAGAGTCGCTGGCGGTACTCCTGTTGAGCCATGTGGCACTTCCCTATAGGCAAAAAGGGCTGCCGGGATGTATTCATCCCACCTATCAGGTTTTTCCTGGGCTAGTTTCCTGAGCATTGTCATCAACGTGCCGTTGAAACGCTCTACTTGTCCATTAGCTTGAGGGTGGTAAGGACTGGTATGGATATGGTTGGAGTGGAACACCCCAAAAACCTCCTCCATGAGTTTCCCACAAAACTGTGACCCATTATCCGTCAGAATCTGATTAGGGAAGCCTAATCTAGTAAAAACTTCCATCAATGCATCAGCCACTCGTTTCGAGTCAATGGTTGGCAATGGTATGGCTTCACTCCACATTGAACAGCAATCCACCATTGTGAGGATATACATGTTCCTCTTCTTAGTCCTAGGAAGAGGACCCACGATGTCGATGGCTACCCTCTCGAAAGGAGAGTTCATAATGGGCATTTCACCCAACACCACCGGTGCTGTCCAGTGTTTCGGTGCCACCCTCTGGCACTCAGGGCATGATTTTACATACCGACGCACATCTCCAGACAATCCTGGCCAATAATAGTGGCAGGAAATCCGCTGCATGGTTGCGGCCATACCCATGTGTCCGCTGAACGAAATGGTATGCCCCATCTGAAGAATTTGGGAACGGTAGGCTTTCGGGACTACCAACTGACCGTGTAAGTTGTCTCCCCTTCCGGCTCTCCGGTAGAGTAGCCGATTCTTCATGTAGTACTGTCCTCGTTTCGGTGGAACAGCACTTTTCTGCAGCTTTTTGTAGCAAGGACGCAAAGTATCATCCTCACCCTGGGCAGTTCGTACCTCCCCTGGCATTGGGTTTGAGACCATTGTCTCTGCCTGATCCGTTTCCTTCTGAGAGCGTGTCTGCATAGCTCCCATGTGGATTGGTTCCTTGGGCATTCCCAAAAAGACATATCGACAACCGAGGATGACGGGAAATATGGGATCAGTCAATACAGCGGCCTTGATTGTGCCGGTGACGTATCTTGACCGAATCTCCACTTGAGCAATGGGTAACTTCATGGCTACAGCACTCTTAGTCGCAGGCTGTATCTCCATGGTCTCCCCTGTGAGTTGTTCTGGGCATACCAGATCCGCAGAAATCACAGCTTCCCCATCCAGGCCAGTATCGTATAAACATTGTACTTGATGGCCGTTCACCTCAATCAACTCCACCACCGGGGGTCTCCCTTGGTCCTGAGTGTCTTCCACCTCCTCGACCTTTTCCGGGTATTCTTCATTTAGTTCCTCGAGGTGTTTGTGACAGTTGCCGTCTTTTGCCTTGCATTTGCAGTCGGCAGTATTATGTGCTTTCGACCTGCCGTGTGTGCACCCTTTTCCCTTCCAAGGTTTCCGTGTGCTCCCTTTGTTTAGAGCTTCTTCGCCGACCTCAGCCTGGTCGGTGATTACCTTCTTAGGAGTCACTTGGCATGCTGCGAAGTGAGTACTTTTCGGTTTCGATCTGCAGTCTTTTGTGTTGTGAGAGGGCGACTTGCATATCGAACACCACTTCTCATACCACGGTCGTTTTGCTGGAGAATTCGAGGTGCTCTTGTTTCCTTCCTTCACCTTTCTGAACTCTCCGTTGACGGCTTCATATAAGGTTCCACTTTTTTTTCTTTCCAGTTCTTAGATTTCTTTTGGTCTTGTTTCTCCTGACCTTTTGTTTGTGTACTTAGTTCCGCAGTCTCCCCATGTACTTCTACGAATCGTTCCGCCAGCTTAGTCACAACATCAATCCGTTCCGCCCCTTGCTCTCCCAAGAATGTTCTGAGAGGTTTCGACATTTGCTTTCGCATCTGGTCGACTATCATCATCTCTTCCAGACTCTCATAGTCCCGCTTGAACTCTGCCAAGTCATCCATCTCTTGGAGATATGATTTCAGCCTTAGACTGTAGGCGGCGAATAGCTCTCCCGGCTCTCGTCTTGACGATCTAAACTTCTTCCGATACGTTTGTGCTGTGATTTCATAATGCTTCATCAAAGCGGCTTTTAATTCCTCGTAATTATTTTAATGTCCTGGTGGTAGGCGTGTGTAGACCTCATAACCCGAACCGAGTAACCCCTGGGCTAATTTAAGACACTATCTGCTTCTATCCAGCCCCATAGCGGATGCCATTGCTTCAAAGCGATTCGCATAGTTGTCAAATTTTTCTTTAGACTCATCATAAACAGCTAAGGGAAACTTCATGGCATGGTACCCATGTCCAATCATGTGTGTTGCCCCAGGTGTAGATGAACTTCCTTCTGCTGCATCTATTTCACCCTTAGTTTGTGTCTTGAGTTCTAGCTCTCGCATGCGGTATTCATGTTGTCTTATCTTGTCTGCCTCTTCAGCTTGCAACCTCTTGTTGTCCTGTTCCATGTCTAGTCTCTTGGCCTCCTGATTCATTTCCAGTCTCTTGGCCTCCTGTTCCATTTTCTGAGCTCTAGCTCTGCCTTTCGATCTTCTATTTCTGCTTGACGACGCTCTCTTTCTACCATCTGTATATACTCTGATAGGGCTTGTCCAGACAACCCCATCGCTTCACCCCTTTCCCTCAATTCTTCCATCTCCGGTTTATGAGTGGCCATAGTTAAAAGAAGGTAAGTCAGCAGGTAAAGTAAAGACACCTCAAGGCAGTAAAGAATTACTCACTATAGAAATATAATCTATTATACTATCTCTATTATCTATGTCTATCTAAATTATTTATTATGACACCACACAGTACAATCACAACCAATCTCTCAATCACTAAAGGAGATTTAGGATAAAGACTTATGTAGACGTGTGAAAGTGTGCACAAATAGTTATTGTGTCTTAACACCTATCCACAGTCATACTGTCTGGATCTTTCTCACTGTAAAGTCCCCAACATTAATATAATGTCTCTTACATAAATGTAATGGCACCATATATCCCATGGACATCCTTCCATTAAAAGTCCATCATATGTATACTTATATGTATATCCCAATAAGGTATGTACCAACATGCAGGTACCACGCTAGGCAAATTACCTCTATGCAGTTGAAATACCCAGCTAGGCAAGTATCCTTATGCAGTTGAAGTACCCCGCTTGCACTCCAGTTAATGTGGGTATTATTCAAGTATCTCGCTGCTCCACCATTTAATGTCGCTTGTCGTCCCTGGAGGAAAGTGGACTCGACAAGCACACCTTTAATATCCTTCTACTATTGGACCTATTGAATGACTTTTGTCTACACTCCTCCCTTCTGTCTTCCATACACTATATCTCTCTCTTTCTCTCTCTCTCTCTCCTTCATAACATACCCTGACAACAGTTTCCTCCAACAATTAATAACAGGTTTATAGTTGAAAACTATGTCAGTTGTATGTATTGAATGTGTATATGTAGTTGGTAGTGTCTGCTAGTGTGAGTGCAAGATATGACTCTGTAAGTCGTATGTGCCGTATACTTTCTCGCCTCTTCATACGGCCAAACCACAGGACATCAAACATAGAAATGGACAGTTCTCACCCTGGATGCTCCATTCTGCTTGATTCTGGAGGTAAATCCGTTATTTGGAGGTGAAAAAAACTGTTCACCACTGGATCACCGTAAATTAATGTGATCACGGTAAGTCTTATGTCTAGACCGAGTGTTCTTTGATTATTATTTAGTTAATAAATCCATCATGGAAAACACATCACCACTGTCTAGCACTGTCTATCAGTTGTTGTTTTTTTACATTTAAAACCGTTCTGGTGTTATTCAATGTTTCTTTTAGGTGATTACCCAATTAAAATATATTTTAGCCTATTTCGCTCTGCTTGTATAACTTAAAGTTCTTTCACTGGGATTCACAAAAACCTGTTACTTGCCATTCATTATGTCAGCCCACGATTAGTGAATGGCTCGGTTGAATTTGCTCTAGTGACATACTTTCACTGCACCTGTGACGTTAGGGTCTTTACTCTTTTCTGAACAGGTCAGGAGTATATATGAAACCTTATCACTTCTATGATCATCCATGAATTGAAATTAATATATAAGCACATATGCACCAATATCCCATTGCTTTAAACAATACGGGACTATAATTTCTTTCCACACACAGGATGAATAGATATCTATGTCCAGTTTTGGAACACACACTAACTTCAAAACAAGTTTTCCACTCATTTATACTCAGTGTCAAATCCTCCGCTGTTTTTGATCCACAATCAATTTAGCCGTAATTCTCTACATCAAAAGTCTGTGAAGTCACGTATTCGTTCCTGGCATCTCCCGGTCGTTTTCTCCGCTATTCCCCGTTTTCCCTTACACTCGTATATCAAAGAGCCCTAACCCTTTGATCACCGTCTCCCGGTGTGTCCCCGTCCTGATGTCTCCGCGCCTCCGTTGCTTCATCTGTTAACATCGGCAGTCAATGACCTCTGCGAACACCTGTCCCTGAATTCTATACCTTTCGGTCACTGACCGGCACTTTGTCCTCGTTCACGACAGAAAGCTCGATTGTTAACCCTCCTCATACCTTGTAATGAATCTTACTAGTTTATCAGGGAATCATTAACTCACAGTATCCCGTGACACTCTTCAAAGACTAAAACAACTGAATAAATTATGGAGTGGGACATACAGAATTACAAACATTAGATTTTTAAGAGCATGCATCTTTCCCATTACAACATATGCCGGTGAGACCTGGACACTTACTAAACAAGCTGAACAGCGCATAAATGCCTTTGAATATAAATGTTATAGATGAGTTTAAGAATATCTTGGGTAAAGAAAAGAACAAATGCATCTATACTTCAAGAGCTGAATATTAAAGAAGGTTGGCTATTAAAGATGATAAAACAAAGAAAATCGAAATATTTTGGTCACTTGAAACGTCACGAAAGTTTGGAGAGAACAATAATGGAAGGGTATATGCCTGGGAAGAGAGGAAGAGGCAGGCCAAAGAGAAGATGGGTACGGGATGTGGCGGGTGATCTCCAGATGGGTGTATCTGTCGCGGGACATCTTGCTTATGATCGAGAGGTTTTCCGAAAGGTTGTTATGGAAGCGAGGTTCTGCAAAGGACATGCTACTGAATGAATGAATGAATGAATGAATGAATGAATGAATGAATGAATACAGTGTCATCTGTGTAGCGTAGATTGTTTATATTATAACCACCCCCCTCCCCCACTCCTGTTCATGTTCTCTTTTTGAGATATCCCCATCTATCTATCTATCTATCTATCTATCTATCTATCTATCTATCTATCTATCTATCTATCTATCTATCTGTCTGTCTGTCTGTCTGTCTATCTATCTATCTATCTATCTATCATAACATGGTAACATGCATTGTTTATGTTTACAGCATTCAATTGACAATGTGTTTTTTTTTCATATTTGAATGTACTATGCACTGATGAACGAAAGATGAGTGGTTGGAAGGGCCGAATGTAAGATGGGCCTGCGTGCCCAATTTGATACCCTTCGAAAATAAAGTCCGTTCGTTCGTTCGTTCGTTCGTTCTCTCTCTCTCTCTCTCTCTCTCTCTCTCTCTCTCTCTCTCTCTCTCTCTCTCTCTCTCTCTTTCTCTCTCTTTCTCTCTCTCTCTCTGATTATTACTTCGCTATAGAGCACAGACATATTGTACATAAATGCCGTGTGTGTGGGGGGGGGGGGTGGGTGGGTGGTGGTGGAGAGGTTGAGAAACAAAGTCAGAGTGAAAGAGAGAAAGAGATGCACAGAGTGAAAGAACGGATGACCGATGAAAACACTTAATGGAAATAAATTACTGATGAAAGAAACCATGGCCACTGTAGACGCATGGAGAAATCAGCTGATTATGTCTAAGTTTATACGAGCATTAGAACACGTGCAGGTGAGAGATTGTACAGATAGTCAACGGATACTCACAGTAGACTCTCCCGCTGACATATTTATAACTGGCTGTGGAAGCTGCGTTTTTGCTTGTTATCGCGCACTGTGTAAATGCTCACGATCGGGTACTTGAGACGTTGAAAATAGCTTGTAATAACTCAAGTATTTTTGTGGGTGGGGGGGGGGGTGGGTCTAAGAGAGATGAAGATATCCTATTACAAGTACTTTGTTAGCTAAAGCAGTTGTATTATCCACACTGCTATATGCTCGTGAAACCTGGACTGTTTATCAGCGACACGCTAGGAAATTAAACCACTTCCACACAGTCTGCCTAAGGAAGCTACTGAAGATTAAATGGCAAGACAAGATTCCAGACACTGAAGTCCTAGAAAGAGCATCCATGCCCAGTATCCACACTCTACTGATGAAGAATCAGATTCGCTGGGCTGGTCACTTGACTCGCATGCCAGATCACAGGCTCCCTAAACGAATTTTTTACAGCGAACTGCGTTGTGGTAAACGCTCCCAAGGTGGCCAGAGGAAACGCTTTAAAGACACTCTGAAAATTTCACTGAAGGCTTTTGGAATTCATCATGACACCTGGGAGGCTGCAGCCAGAGACCGAAATTCGTGGCGTGCATCATTACGCAAGGGTGCAGTCATATGTGAGGCAACCAGGACTGCAAGAGCTGTGAAGAAAAGGCAGGACAGAAAAACTACTGCAGGAAATCCTCCTCCAGAAACGTCAAGCATTCCTTGCCCACATTGTCAAAGAACATTTCGAGCCAAAATAGGCCTTATCGGCCATCTTAGAACCCACGGCTCCATACCTTCAACCCCACTGGATGAAATGAATAGTCATCATCATTCTTGATGGACAAACAACATGTTCCAATGCATGTTAAAGAGTACTGTAATTTACCCTACAGATTTGACTGATATTAAAATTTTAAAATTATCTGAATCACTTTTTTAATGTACTCGTATATTTTGATTATATTTAGTTCCATTCGAAACGGTTCATAGCTGAAATTCTGATTGTTCCATTTCTCATCATCATCATCATCATCATCATCATCATCATCATCATCATCATCATCATCAACATTATATAACAGGTCGTTTGCTGGACGTTACTTTCATCAGGGTCCGCCGAAAAGTCATCTTGGTATCTTGCCATGTATCCTGCCTCCAGCATCCGCATGCCCAGGGAGCATGTCATGTCTTGTGAGCATCTTCGCGCTGGTCGACCACGGCCTCTTCTTTCAGGAATCGTGCCTTCCATCACTGTTCTTTTCAGGCCACCATGACGCTTACTATAGGGTGTATTTTTAATGACTGTGCAGTGTTTGAAAATATTGCCGGTCCAAGTTTTGTATTCACCCTCTGTAAAGTTTAAGCAACATAATATGTAAATTGTAAAAAAAAAATTTGACCGGCAATATTTTCAATCACTGCACAGTCATTAAAAATACACCCTAATTTTCAGTTTCCGAGACAGGATTCTTTTTATGAGCCAGTTTTTCTCGATGTTCAGATCTTGTAGAACAGTGGTTCTCAACCTTTTTTGGCCTGTCGCCCCCCCCCCCCTTTACCATATTTTCAGAACGTCATCCCCCAACCCCTTTTCATATTTCCTACCTAAAAATTTGGCCCGTGCCCCCCCCCCCCCCCCCCAAACCCTTCACCATATTTTCAGAACGTCATTCCCCCCCCCCCCCCATTTTCGTATTTCCCACCTAAAATTCCCCCCCCTCCTGCCCCTACACAGTATACGTAATAATGGAAGCACATACTAAAACAAGTCTAGACGTCCACACAAAACGTGATTTGTCGGGTCTACTTTATAAAATTAATTTTAGAAGGATGAGACGTACAGAAACGTAAAGTATGAAGGGAAAAAACAAGATGAAGTAATATGTTCTTGTATTAACGCGATCTTCAAATAATCTTCATCTTCCCTCCCCCCCCTGGAAACCCCAAAATTCCCCCTTGTGGGGGGCGGGGGGGGGGGGGGGAATTCCCCACCGGTTTAGAACCACTGTTGTAGAAGGTCATTACTTGTCTTCTACTAGGTCTTCAATTTCTGAGAACTTTCTGTAACACTTCCGCTCAAAAGCCTCAGTTATTTTCTTTAGTTATTCGCAACGCCTGCACGTTTTCCTATGACTAATTAGATCAATTGCTGTGCTTATTTCCCAAATGAACAGATAACACAGGGGTTGTCTACTAGCTTTGTGACGTACAACTCAAGTTGTTTTCCTACTGTGTATTTTCCTAATGTATCTGTGTAGTTTACTTCGATATTAACATACCTGGTTGAAACTGACAGATACACTGGCAGGTAAGCAGATAGTTCAAATGAATGACAAATATTAATGGTGTATCCAGATTTTATGGTAGGAAATGGGAGTTGTGCTCAAAGAATATGTAATGAAGTAGAAAAGTCATGATTAAAATGAATGCTCGTTTCTTGTCAACATGCCGGGAAGACAAACGATATCTTCTTCTTCTTCTTCTTCTTCTTCTTCTTCTTCTTCTTCTTCTTCTTCTTCTTCTTCTTCTGCGTTCATCCAGAGTTTTTTTTTTCGAACGTCATTGCGTTGAGCCTGTTTACAGCAAAGCTGCGTTCTTGCGCCGTTATGCCGACACATCCGACTTCTGCGGGCATTTGTGGACAGGGTTAACCTCCTGAGAGACAAACGATATTATGCCAGCGACCTTAACTTTGCAAAATACATCCCTGGAACACATAGTGGAATCTATTGGAAAGGGTACACAGTGGCCACCAATGGGCAGGATCTACTGTGTGTGTGTGTGTGGGGGGGGGGGGGGTAATTGGACAGGATGCAGCCGCTGAACCCACTAAACAAGGTCCACTCTGACGTAGTAGTTTGTGTGCTTGCCTGCCACGACATAGATCCAGGTTTGGTTCCCAGCAGTGAAGGATATTTTTTTAATAAGTACGACTATGTGGTATCCATTCACATAAAATGAATGCCCGATAGTTGTAATTATTGTCTGGGATTTTGTATAGGAAAGAATATCGCTGACGAAGGAAACTGCCAACCCAAATAGAATGTATGAAAACGTAACACTTCTCATTTCAACGGCGGTATTTGCCAAGGAATTACTTATATCTGGACCCGTTTTATAAAGCGGGTCGACGCAACAGTAGTAGCACTAGTACGGACAGGAAAAAGATGCTTCCAGCACTCGGTAGTGAACCCTGCCAAAGAAAGTGCGCCAACCGCTACGATACCACTACCCAAAAACAAGGTAGAGATGAAAGGTAACACAATGGTAAGATCATCAAGTTTGTAACAATGATTTCGACACGTATGTATCACCATTATTCTGTCAGTTAACAACATCGTAACCTTATAACAGCTGCAGGAGTTTCTTTCTCTCATGTCTAGCCAGCGATATTAACTTCAGACAACCCGTGTTGAAATGAAAACCTTGCACAAGAGATTCTGTAATTACATCCTTACTGAATACCTGGATTTATGTGAACAGAAGATGATCCATATCCGTGACCCACCGTGCACCGTGTTGACGTGAATTCTGTTCACACAATCTGTCTTCGTCAACAGCTCTTGACACTTAGATATAGTCAATCCGTCTATTTCCACCACGAGTCTCGGTGGCCTCTTCCTATGGTTAGGTATGTTGAGGTGGCTAATTCTCTGACAATTACCCGTCGAGCCAATTCGTGTTGTCTTCTCTTTGATCAGGAAGAGAACGGAAAGCTCACGGCTACAGAAAAATTAGATTCTCTTTGTACCGAGGCAGATATAGGAAAGGGAAGAGATATGGCTGATGCAATGTTCAACAATAGGAAACAGTTTCTCAGATCGAAGTAGTTGAATTACGAATAGAGACTAAGGGCGATTAAGTGTTATATTTAGAAAATACAATGAGAAAATCAGTGACAATGGAACGTGGGACTGGTCAGCTTTTTAAAAACACAATTATAAGTGACAGAATGAAGTTTGCGGTAAGAAAGCTTGTGTTCGTCAGCACATAAACACACATATACTCACACTCATAGACACAATCTCGCCCACGTACACACGCGCACGCACACCCAAATACAC
This sequence comes from Cepaea nemoralis, assembly GCA_014155875.1. NCBI lineage: Eukaryota > Metazoa > Mollusca > Gastropoda > Stylommatophora > Helicidae > Cepaea > Cepaea nemoralis. The sequence continues at coordinate 10,698 of JACEFZ010004408.1, read as the reverse complement.
TGATATAACTGCAAGGTGTTTGTAAAATCTCACTACAATTGGTATGTAGTTCAAATTTAAACCATAAAGTGTCTCAACATATACACTGACAAGTACAGCACCACTCTTTTTACCCTCTCTCCAAAACAAAAGGCTGGGATCATCCAGATAAATGCAATACCTCTTTGAGAAGATAAAGAACCAACATACCTTGGAGTAACATTTGATGGCAGGCTGACATGGAGAAAGCACATCAACAAAGCAGTAGCAAACGCCAGAAGGAAAATAGCCATTCTAAGAAAACTAAGTGGAACCACATGGGGAGAGAGTGGGAAAATACTTAGCAAAGTTTATCAACAGAGCAAACGACCACACCTGGAATACCGGTCAACTGCGTAGTGTTCAGCATCAAAAACCATACTACAAGAGCTGGACAAGGTGCAAAATCAAGCACTTAGAGTCACCACAGGAGGGATGAAATCAACCCCTATAGTGGAGATGGAGAAGATGGGGAGGACACAAGCACTGAGAGAGCGCAGAGATACGAAAACGCTTATACAATCAGAAAAGTTCCTCAGCTTTCCAGGTCACCCTATGAAGAACAGATTTGAAAACTTAGCTATGGGGCGGTTGAAAAGAAGCAGTTTTATCCATAGGCCAAACGACTCTGCAGAGAAACCACCGATCTGCCCACAGTTGGTATCCCCCTGACAACTATTCCAGAGCGAACTCCATGATGAACATAGACTATCACTACAAATCCAGACAAAAGTGAGAACAATATTTGACAAGGAAGAACAGAACATTGTACAGCGCAGAACAGCCACTCTCATCTTCCTTGATGAAGAATACCCACAGGACCTTTGGATCCGAGTCTACACAGATGGGTCAGCACAAAATACTGTTCGAAATGGAGGAGCGGGAGTGTACATAGAATACCCAAATAATACTAGAGACACGGCCAGAGTTCCAACAGGAAAGTACTGCCATAACTATGATGCTGAAATTGAGGCAATCAAGATAGCAACAGAGAAATTACTAAATACCAGCCACGGTACACAACCTGTGGTGCTATTGACAGATGCAATATCAGTAGTCGAGGCGCTCCTGTCTGGGAAATTGCCAGTACTAAGGACACTACTTTCTGAACTTAGCAGTCAGCATGAGGTCACCATACAGTGGATACCATTCCATTTAAATATGTGGGACTAGCCTCATAGCGAATACTGCCTTTGGTGAGTGAAGTGTTAGGCTTTTACATATTCTAGGTTATTGACACAGATAATGAGGTTATGGTGACCAGTTCCTGTCCTCGCTGTGTTTTCTTTCAGTCAAGTCTCAGGTAATTCTGGCATAGATACCCTTTTCCTAAAGCAGGGAGCCGCTGTACATCAGTGACTAGCACGCTTACTTGCCGACCAGGTGGTGATGTTTTCATTGAACTCGTCTAGAGGTTAGCGACTTTTCTCTGTAATCTCGCATACTCTCGTAGGTAACGTGACGACGGTGAGAATCAGCAGTGGTTCGAATCTAGTCGATAACTTACGGGGTATGTGAGCCAGCCGCTCAGAAAGCAATGGCAAACTACTGAGCGTAATCTTGCCAAGAAATCAACAATCAGCTGAAAGATGCTGATGTTGACAGCAATGTCCTATAATGGATATGCAAACAAAAAAAAAACAGGTATAAAGCGAGGCAACGGCAGCCATGTGATTCTCACCACTTCATCTATCGAGACGAACACGTTTCAGCTTGCCGATGAAACGTTTCAAGGGAAATAACTAATATAATTCCAGCCGTTCAACACAATAACCTCGCTTGTAAGCCTTGTTTCCTAGCTCCGTGGCGATGGCTTTGCCGACGCGATTCGTAATGCTGCTTACCCGCGTTCGAAACGCATCGGCGACAGATTTGGCAGCAGACCGTGTCGCGCTGGTCTTAACGTGTTGATATGGGAGCCGGTCGTTCAGAAAGAAATGGCAAACTAGTGAACGTAAACACTTATCAAGACGTCATCAATTGCAGTAAAATGCTGGTGTTGACTGCAACGTCCTGTAAGGGATATGCAACTTTTAAAAATAAAGCCCTATTGATTGTATATTAAACGGGAAGGACATCAATGGGAGTTCAAGAACTGCCACATCCAGTAGGGAACAGGATTTGCTTCAGCTGCTACCAGACCGCCATTCAGCTACTGTCAGCAAAATAAAAAGCGCTGCATTAGCTATTAGAATATGGAATTTAAGAACACTTCTGCAGGTTGGAATGTTCTGTGGTGAAGGGATTACGGTATATAAACACACTCACACAGCCACACACAAAGAAACATACACACAGATTACCATAGACCTAGGTCATATATAATCATGTGCCATGCCGCAAAGCGTAGGCGGTCATGACTCGCCATTTTCACTCGATCACCAGAGTCGTGGATCAGCTCGGTGTTCCTGTCTCGTCCATGCCACGTGGCCAAGCCATCCAGGTATTTTCCTCTCGGTCTTCCTCTTGGTCTGTTCCCTTCGATCTTGCCAGTTATCACTAAGTTCTCTAATCCATTTCTTCTCATAACATGTCCAAAAACTTTTGACTGTCTACGTATATATATATATACTAGAGCTTGGTAATCCACACTCAGACCTTCTTCTGGAGAACCAAGTAAAGCGATTGTATATGTATATATCATCTTTGAGGATGTTTAGATTTTTCTTATATTTTTTCTCATAGTAACTATTTCGCTGATTCCAAATAAACTGTATATATGTGGACTTTCATTTCGCCTGTCTTATGTCTGTCACTCCCATGAGTGCTACATTTTCTTATGTTGTTCTATATGTAGGGAAAATATGTTATGCTAGGATTGTTTTCTGTGCATATCTTATAATAATATCACTATACGCAAAGATTATAAGATGCTTAACATAGTTATAACACACCAGAGTGAATGTTCAATTTTGCTTTTATTTTGAGTAGCGTTGTTTATACATATTTCATGCTGTTATTGTAAGTTGTAATTGTAATATGTTACTCTATGGTAAATGTTATTCGAAACTTGTATGGTTGTGTTTGAAGTATAAGTGTTATGGTGTACACGACATTACTTAAACTATCTGATGGGTAAATGGTGTGCGTAGCCATTACAGGTGAATGATGAGCATCTAAACTCACATGAAGCTGATACAAAAGAGACTAAAATAATTGTTTGCATATCCTTTACAGGACACCGCTGTCAACATCAGCATCTTTCAGGTGATTGTTGATTTCTTGGCAAGATTACGCTCAGTAGTTTGCCATTGCTTTCTGAGCGGCCGACTCACATACCCCGTAAGTTACGGACGCGATTCGAACCACTGCTGATTCTCATCGTCGTCACGTTACTTACGAGAGTATACGAGATTACGGATTGATTGATTGATTGATTGATGATTGATTGATTGTTTTAGGAACCGGCATCACAGCATTCGGGACATTCTCATAAGCACTCCGACCCCATCCTCAGCAGCCAGCGAAGAGTTCCAACACTAATAGTTCCAGTAACAATCTGATTATATGTCCGTCTCGCCTCTCCTCTGAGCGTCGAGCGTCGGCCAGATCCCCTCGTCACTCCTCGCAGCCTCATTCTTTCCAGACTATGGTGATCCATTTGCTCCTCCGGGGTGTACACGTGCTCCCACAAGGCCGCAACCACGTCTGTCTTGTCATGTATCAATACTCCACCAAGTTTTGCCGAGCCAGCCAATCTGTCCGCCTGTTCATTCCCCAGCACACCGGCATGCCCCGGAGAAAAGATCCAGGTGATGCTTGCTACCTGTGACCTCCGATTACGGAGAAAAGTCGCTAACCTCTAGGCCAGGAAGCCGGCACAAAAGAGACTGATCATTGAGAAATAAGCCCGGAGATCGGGCGCTCTAATATAGACGCCGTTATAACACTTAATCTGAGGAACCTGCTTTGGTGTAGGAACTGCTGTCCTATATTGTGTGCCATCATGATGATGAGAAATCGCTTTGGGTGAAATAATAGTTGTACTTTACATTGTGTCTGCGTGAAAGACATTGACTGGAGGACGTTTTATTCAATATGACAGAACCTATACATATAATGGCATCGAATATAACCGAATTGACCTGTTCGACTACGGGAAAGCGTTCAGACTCAACAGAGTGAGTGGGTGAGTGACTGAGAGAGTGAGAGAGAAAGAGACAGACAGAGAAAGAAAGAGAGAGATGTGGGGAGAGAGAGAGAGAGAGCGAGACAGAGAGACAGAGAGAGAGAGAGAGAGAGAGAGAGAATAAAAGCAGCCAACCTTGATGACACGCACGTCAGACATTATCAGTTTATGTATGTTAATATATGATGTATAGATAGGACTTGCTATGTATAGATTCTCGAAACTACACATTCTTATTCGTCTATTTCTAGCTCTCAATTGAGCTCTATAGTTTACAGTCTCCCGTTTATTAAAACCGATGAGCTAACCTGAAAAAAGGGGTGGCGGAGCGTGAGGGGGGGGGGGGGGGGGCAGGATTTGCTTTCGCAGAGAAGAGAATCCCAGCTGATCATCAGCGAAACCTCTCGTTTGCTAAGGCCTATCGCCCTGTTATATAAGTAACATTTTAGTTACTTATTATACCTTATACTTATACACCTGCAAAGGTGAGGTGGGGGTATGCAGATACTGCTCTGGGTCCCACCCTTACAGTCAATGCCAGCAAACAAAGATCGACAAGGACATCAGGAGGCCTAATCCTAACAGAAAGTGCGCCAACTGCCTAGGCAACCACTGCGCCAGGTAACTCGGCTGTCCCTGTCACCAAGACAGCAAAGAAGCAATGAAGATTGCCATCAAAGCTAATCTGCCCTAGAAAGAGGCTAGGATGCTAGTACGAAGCGACCAATCGACTTTAAAAAAGTGACAAAGCGCAACTGGAAGGCCAACTAAAGGACCTGAGATCAAAGTTTAAAAGCACAGAGGAAGAAAGAGACAAGACGCAAGAGACACACATAACAGCGGTTCAAGGCATCCTGGATGAAATGAAGCAAGTTCACAGAAGATTGAGCAGGATGTCGCCGAAGGGCTGCTATAACGGCCAAGACAGAATTTAAATCATCAAAAAATAAAAGAAGAAAAGAGAAAAGACAGAATTTCACTTTTAAAAGAGATCCAAGAAGAAAGAGAACAAATAAAATTTGGTAAAGGGTCAAAGAGAAAAAAAAAATCTAAACCCAAAGATAGCACAAAAAAAAAAATTCCCGGGGAAGAAAAAGGGAAACAAAAAGAAAAAATATAGGGGAGGAATAATACGCCGGCAAACCCAAAACCAAGACCAAGTGTGTAAGGCAGGCCTTGAGTCGGTATCGCTCCCCACCAAGATCGAACCATCGAGCCGGCCACGACACAAGATACCAAAGAAGACCAAGAAGATACCAAAACACAAGATACAGTTGGAGGAAGGAAGACGACTGGTAAAGCTCCCTGAAGGAAACAACACCATATGACGGGGCGGGTACACAATTGCTCCAGGTCTCAACAAGTGTGCGACTCTGTACTGACATGTAATACCACAAGGATGAAATGAACACAATTGCAGCCATTTCACTTTTTCAAGGAAGCAGATAGACGCTTCTATATTTACGAAAGAAGAAGAATTAGATACACTATAAAGGCCCCAAATACAACGAAATCGATATAGACGATGGTTGAACGGTGCCATTTATCTCTAGAGTTGGAATTGGAATACAGAGGAACCTCGCTTAACTAGCACCTCGCATAGCGAGTAATTCGCATAACGAGCAAAATAAACTAAAAGAAAATGACTCGCTGAACGAGCGACATTTCGCATAACGTGTGACGCGGGGAGGAGAAGAAGTCCCGGATTTTGCACCTGCAACAGCGAGGGTCGGAAGGCAGGGGGGGGGGGGGGGGGGAGTCGGATAGAGCTGTGCGGAGGGGAAGGCCCTCTATATAGGGCCAGCACCGCAGAGCGCTGCAGTCGCCTTCTGCTTGGAAGAAGCTTTGGCCGGAGAGCGTTGTCGAATGTGACTTTGAGGGGTTTGAGACAGTACCTGTGGAGCCTGTTGTCAACGAGATTATGTCTTTGGTCAAGATCATGGGACTGGAGGTGGATAACAAAGATATCGATTAGCTTGTGGAAGAGCAAAGCCAAGAGCTGACCACCGAAGAGCTTATGGAATTACATTGTGTTTCACAGCAAGAAGTTTTTGGAGGAGAGTTTGTCCGAGGAGGAGGAGAAGGTAACAGCAAACCAACAATCTTCTGGCGCAATAACAGAAATGCTGAAAGCATGGGAAACTGTTGCATCGTACATTGAGAACCATCACCCTAATAAGGCAGTGGCTATGAGAGCTACTAATTTATTTAATGATAATGCTGTGTCGCATTTCCACCAAATTCTGAAGCGTCGGCAAAAACAAATTTCTCTAGACAGCTTTATAGTAAAAAAGAATTAGGTATGTATTATAAATTGTACATTAATTATTTCAATATTTTTTGTTTTCTACAAATCGAACTCTCATTTCCAGGTCATTCATTCCGCGATAGAAGAGGAAGACGAATCACGCTCCTTAACAATGTATGTATAATATTCTTTGAATAAACAAAATACAAAATATTTTGAGTATTTTTTTCGGCATGGAACGAATAACGTATTTTACATTAATTTGTATTGGAAAAACTGTTTCGCTTAACGAGTGTTTCGCTTTACGAGTAAGGTTCTGGAACGAATTATGCTCGTTAAGCGAGGTTCCACTTTACTTATTTATCCTATTTGTATGTTGATATAAAGTCATGTTATTGTTTTACATAACTTCACAGGACCATCATTTCACACCATTGTCTAGTATATGGGAAGGACATTGTTGTCTCAAGCCAGTTCACTATCATCGTATTACCAAACAATCAAATCATAGTTTCATTTGATGATAATTGAGTGCTGAGAGTATCATGAATATCTAGAAAGCTAATAAACACAGAGGTTTGTTTAACGTATAAACTGTCATTTACTGCCAATATAGTACCTTATGTAGAAGCTTACACAACAACAGTGAATGCATAGTGAGAGCAACTGGAGGACACTCAGAACCCTTCACCATAAGATCTGGAGTACGACAAGGTTGTGTCCTGTCCCCTCTTTTGTTCATAGCATATATAGACAACATATGTAAAGAAACCAGCCAAACAGAGACCGCAAGAATACCGGTGACGAGAACACTGAAGAAGAACCATCTGCAAATCTAACCATTAGAGAATTCCTGTTTGCGGACGACCAAGCACAATAGCAAAATCAGAAGCTGAATTACAAGACCACATGAATAGTCTAAACGAAATGTGTAGGGAACATAACATGAAAATTAGCAGAGATCATGACTATAACTAAAGAAGAAAAAAACAACAACAACTTCACTTAAACGAACATCCCTTGAAACAAGTAAAGAGTTTCAAGTACCTAGGAAGTATATCATCAAATGGCAGATCAGATGACGAGATCGAAAATAGATGCAATAAGGCAAACCAACTCACTGGACAAATGGCACCAATACTAAAGAACAAACATGTATCAATAACTACTAAGAAAGCACTTTACAATACAATCTTCCTACCAGCTCTATGCTACCAATGCCAAACTTGGACAATGACAGAAAAAGGGAAAAGAAACATCACAACAACAGAAATGAGATTCCTGAGAAGAATACTCAAACTATCAAGAAGAGATAAGATCAGAAATGAAGAAATCAGGACAAACGTCGGGCTTATAGCAGCACTAGATTTTATTAGAAAGCAGCAAGTCAAATGGTTTGGCCATGCATGCAGGTTACCATTCAACAGCATACCACAACAAGCAATCATGTACAGACCAGATGGAAACAGAGGAAGAGGCCGACCACGTAAACGTAGGACGGAGGGAACAGCAGAGTCCATGGTAATATCGATACATAAAGCCCATAATCGGGCACTCTCACGATGTTTATACTTCACCTCGACACCGCCAGGTACAAGAGGAACATGGTGAGATGAAATTAGATGAGATAGTACCTTGCTGTGTATGGCAGAGGGGTCTTTGAGCCTGAGGAATTAAGGCCGCCTGGCTAGTGCAGTCGCCGCAAACTGTGCAGATTAGGATTTTCTTTTTGCCGCCGACAGAAAAAATCCCACACCTTACCGAGGGATCGAACCCGGGTCTCCCGAAAGGGAGTCCGGCGTTCTAGCCACTCGGCCAGCCGCTCTGTTTAACGTATAGTTCTGTAGATTTATTTGGTTGTTACGGGATTTGAGATTTAAATATTGAGCACAACCCACTACTTGCAACGCTGATCGTATTCTGGTATGAACCTACGGCCCATCCACGTCAATGTGGAAGCACTAGACTCGAGTTTCCCTATCATTTGAGCTCGTCAGTAGTGCATATCCTTGACAGGACCCGGAAACAAACCCCGGATCACTGGCGTGTGAAGTATAGTTATGTCTTAATATTTTCCTAGTGTAAGTAATTGTGTATTTTTGTGTTATTGCTTTCGCTTGCTTTGCACACAAGCGTAGCCCGTACATGTCCTACAACGTCTAATGCACTGGACTGATTTTTGCGTGTGGATTAGTTTTCCATATTACCAGTGTCCCTCTCCATAAGACGATTATACTCCGACTTCTGAGGTGTAATTGTGTATTTTAAAATTTTTTAAACTACGAAACTTGGTTTGGGGGGGGGGGGGGGGGGGTTTTTTTTTATATTCCAGGGTAGGGGAGTTTGGTCAGGGACGCCTTCCCTAAACTAGTTTGTTCCCTTTTTTTTTTTTTTTCATCTAATAAACAAATTTGGGATCTAAGGTGTTTTCCTTCCCCACCTTGGAGATAGCTACATTTTTCTTTTTTTTTTTACGAGCCATTTCCAGCTGTACGTTTTTATACCCATTGGAATTGTCTTTAAAATTTTCCGCAAGAGACATGTTGTTACTTGGGGTTGGGAGTGCCGGAGATTTGAAAACCGCATCCACCACAAAGCCAGTGTGAGCACAACTTATTTTTATGACAAAGTTTGGGAAAGCTAACCTGGTTTTAAAAATCCAGGGCAAAAATCCAAAATTATTATAAACCCTTTTCTGGCGTGGGGAAGGGTTTTTTTAAATGTCCCTTGTAATATTGATCAGCTCCACTTTCCGGTTTTTGTTTTTTTTTGCCGGGTTAAAATTTCAATCGTAGCAAACTTGTAAAAAATTAAAAAAAAAAAAAGGGAAGGGAAACCTTTTTTTTTTAAAAAATGATCAGTCTGATAGCCCATTTCTCTTAGTGTCTCATTCAGGGAGTAGCAACGATGCTGATAACATTTGAATAGATAGGAGAAGTGGGCTGGAGATAGTCACACATTTTATCAGTGGACTTGATGGGGCTTGGCCTCTTGTTTTTACGGGAAACCTCCACTGTTGTATTTTCCCCACTCTTTTCTTCTTTCATTGTTTATCTCGCTTACGACTACATGCAAGCCAAGGTTGGGTAGAGAACGTGTGAAAATCGCAGGCAATCGTGCATACATCTATGTAAATATTACATAACATTTGCATACAAACAAATATAAACACAAACGTAGATACGCATGCTGGTACACACATACATTATTACACACATGTATATATGCTCATGTGTGTGTGTGTGTGTGTGTGGGCGGACGGGCGGGTGTGCGTGTGCGTGTGTGTGTGTGAGAGAGAGAGAGAGAGAGAGAGAGAGAGAGAGAGAGAGAGAGAGAGAGAGAGAGAGATTACTTAAAGATATAAATTGTCGCTAGCCGTCCCTAACATATACTTATATATGTTTATCACATGCAACATTAACGTAATCGCACGTCTATCACTTCTCCACTGATATCACTACCGAGTGGCCCGCGGTGTCTATATGCCTACATTACTACTGCAGATTGGTGAAATCACTAAACGCCTCAATGGTTCCCAACTTTTAGTCTATGGTGTTTAAAAAATTGGTTGCAGGACGTTGCCATCAACCCCAACCCCATGTTAATTTTCTAGGCAATTTTACGTTGAGTAGTTTGTCATTGCTATCTGAACGAGAAGTCAACGTGAAGTTCTACTGATCGATGTGAAGGTTGATCCCACTACCCTGCCAGCAGCGCACCAGTAATTTAAAAACAGTATCGCCCTTAACCTTTCCGTCACGTTTATGGTGAACGCTCCCCCCCCCCCCTTTCCCCAAACAAAAGTACACATCTTTTAACAAATCCATTTCTGAAAGTGAATTTCGAGTCACGTCTGGTATGAGTATATTGAAGCACATTGCTTCAGATCGACATACATTGTAATTTCCTTCCACGTGTCAAGATGCCGCACTAACCACTATGCCACAGTGGCCTATGATTTAAAGATCTTGTCTTAAGATGCAGACACCAGCTGTAAACATGAACATGGTGTTTTATTGGGTTTGTTCGTTATGTTGCACATGTGGCTAAAATAATAGTATAGTCCCTAATTAGACATTAGCTGATTAAGTGTCATGGGATTGATAAATTGTCTTATTAAAATGTCTTGTAACTGTCATGGGATTATAAATCACACTATAGTTAGAATATAATACAGTAGTTTTCCACTTACAACACTCGTTAATTTAATATATAATACAACATGCCTGCTACCATATTAACAACTTTTAAGGGCAGAAAATGGGGGCACACCTCTACTTCCCAAATTCCCCCCCTATCTATT
>JACEFZ010004407.1:20000-24423 GCA_014155875.1 Cepaea nemoralis | reverse complement strand
AGAAAAAACGAGCTGACTGCTTCTCCTCATTGTCCTTCTTCTTCTTAGTTACGCTCCTCTACTATTTCTTGTTCTTTTCTTCTTCGTGTCCCACCTCCTCTTCTTATTCTCCTCCTCCTCTTCTTCTTCTGCCCCTCCTCTTCTCCTCCTCCAACTTTTCTTCTCTCCTTCCTCTACTACTTCTTCTTCTTCTTCTCCTTTTCTTCTTCCCCGACGTGTATCTCTTCTTCTTCTCCTATTCTACTTCTTCATCCTCGTCTTCTCCCTCCTCTACCTCTTCTTCTTCTCCCTCCCTAACCTCTTCTTCTTCTTTTCCCCTCCTCCTCTTCATTACAAATTTCAGGCGAATTCTACATTAAACTAAATGATGAAACTATCCCCCAGACAAAGTGGGTTTTTGGAATCATCGTAATTTAAGAACCCCTGGTGTTCCTACGTTTGACCCACGTTTCCCAGGTCACCCGTTGATTGACGTCACCGACAGAATCTTGGAAAACTTCCAATGTAAAAGTGAGTTGATTATTATTATTATTATAGGGAAAAGTAATCTTTTGGTTGGGGAAAAGTAATATTTTAACTGTATCTGCTGGAGGAGTTTAAGATGTGAAGACTTCTGGGTATATCTAGGCTGTATGAGGCTGGATCATAAGTTCCCTTTCTCGGCACGTTGTCCACTGTTAAACGGGCGTTATGATAGTGGTAGTGGTGTTGTTAGAACATCCACGGAGCAGTCCGACTTCAAATTGGAGCTGTGGTGGTGTGGTTAGAACATCCACAGAACATGCCACTGCTCTTTCGAACCGTCCAGGTCGTTCTCATCACTCTTCTATACGACCACACCACCGAAGCTCAATTACTAAATTACCGGAAGTCATGGCCGAGTGGATAAGAAAGAGCACTTGCTATTAAACTTCTGATGTTGCTTCTGCCGAGGTAGCAGGTTCAAACCATACACCGTTCAGTTAGACTAAAATGTTGACTTCTCGTCCTTGACTTGAGGACGTAAATTACAAGAACATCAGAAGTAGGAGTGGGTTCGCTGATGACGATGGACACTATGGAAAGTTAATCCACCCGCAAACATCACTTCAGTGCACTAGAAAGTATCACATTATGGACTACGCTCGAGTTCAAATCCCCCCACTTAAATAGAAGAGCAGAGAAATTCTTCTTCTTCTTCTTCTTCTTCTTCTTCTTCTTCTTCTTCTTCTTCTTCTTCTTCTTCTTCTTCTACCGTTCTTAGGGCTGCTGTTGATGCTGCTACTACTACAGGAACAACAGCAACTACTATTACTGCTACTACCACTGCTGCTATTTTTGCTGCTCCTTCTGCTGCTTCTATTACTACTACTACTACTACTACTACTACTACTACTACTACTACTACTACTACTACTACTACTACTACTACTACTACTGCGTTCGTCCGGAGTGGTTTTTTTTTCAGATGTAATTGCTGTGTGTCTGGTTAGGCACCCTTGGGCCGAAGCCCTCAGGCCAACACATCCGACTTTAGCGTGCATGTTTTTTGTTTTTTTACCAGGTTAGCATTCCTGGGGGATTCTCACTGTTGTGGTGCCGTCCACATCCCAGCTGGTCAAGTTAGAACGGTCGAAAACTTCACGGTCAGCCCTCAAGGGAAGGCAGGGACAGTCCATGGGCATTTTTCGCCATCCAAGGAGGCTTCCATAATTGCAGAGCCGATACATAGCGCTCTGGTGCTGGGCTCACCCAAGGAATCGCCACGTCCTGCACATGGCTGCTTCGATTCCTCACTTCCATGTATTGGACATTTCGTTCGCTACAGGCCGCCCCTGCACAAACCAGGAACAGTCAGTCTGCGGACGACTTCCGCTCAGCGAGCTTTCAGTTCGAACGTGTATGAACGCTGTGCCCGGAAAACTAGATAGTCAGAGCTGTACCGGGCACGAGGGAATTTGAATCAATGAGTTTTTCTGTATACAGACTTGCATGGTAACCACTGAGTGCGATTGGGACACTTGTTCACCTTTAGTAACGCTCAGGAGGTACACGTACACACTACATGTGCTACCGGCTCAGCACATTACCTCCATGCGGCAGAGAGCGAGTAACGGCCAGGCCCTTTCATCAGGGGGAGGGGGGGTCCTTCATATCCCTCGGCTGAGAGCCTTTGAACAGAAGAGCAGAGAACAATAGTTTGAAATTTGGCGAGACGCAAAACACCAATATTAAACCCATAATTGTCAGAAATTCCCTTTGTATAGGGTGTATTTTTTAATGACTGCAGTTTTTGAAAATATTGCCGTTCCAGGTTTTGTAAATCTGTGGAGTTCATGCAGCATAAAAGGGAAAGAACAGGCTGATAGGCTGACAGGGAATTCACCTCTTGGTGGTCGAGTATCTATCGACAAGGGAGAGGTGGTCGTACGCCTGTGGGACCAGGTGGAGAAAAAGATTGAGAACCCGTATGTGAAAAGGATGAGATTGCGGGGGATTGGCAGGGGTTCTGGTAGAATCTCAAAACTAAGAGGGAAGACCAGGAGAACTTTCAATCAGATAGCGATGGGAACGATTAGTGTGAATCTTCGCTGGTTATTGAACAAGGGGACGGGGCGCACATGGTAATGTCCTGAGTGCATTGATGTTGGTTCTTAGCTCACCTCAACTCAAAGGTAAATACAAAACTTGAAACGGCAATATTTTCAAAAAACCCCACCGTTATTAAAAATACACCATGTAGAACAGTAGTTCCAAAGCTTTTCAAGCAGAGGGCCATATCTAATATTTTAGGTAGTTAAGCAGGCCACAACGTTATAAAATTATAATATCATTCTTACCTTTCTTAACTTAAATTTTAAATAAGTTTAGAAAATCACTACCGACGTAATTAACAATTAACAATTGTAACTGTTCTTCTTAACCAGTTACTTAAGTTGAGATGCCAGTTTATCAATGTACTGGGCACAAATCTGTCGTGCCCAAAGTCATAAGCGCAGGGAAAGTTGCTTGTTTTTTTTTTTTTTATAACGGTCACTGCGGAAAATGACTGCTCGAGGCCTCGCGTGCCACTTTCTGACAGCTGGCGGGCCATACGTGGCCCGCGGGCCGTGGTTTAGGAACCTCTGATGTAGAACCTCACTTGAAGAGAAGGAATCATACATATAAAAACTGATTCAGGCTGAATGATAATATATCGCAAAATATGACCTCCAATTTGTACAGAAGGACGATATATCATCACATGGGGTCATCATGTTATTTGTTTTGTTTGGTGGTTTATCTTCTCCAATTCTAATGCCCAGTGAACGGAGATGTACATGATAATACTTGTTCATGTGATTGTGTGCCATGTGTGGCCGAAACCTACTTGTTGTTTGGCGCTGAATCTGGTCATATAGCAGTGCAGACAAAGATGGAAGACAAGATCATCAATACCATGCCGGCTGGTGTGGGCGATCATGCCTCTCCACAAATTACGATCTCTATCGGCATGGACCAATTTGTGTGTTGACTCCCTTCCGTGCCATGACACAGCACTGTCAAGAATATTATGATGATGACTTCTTCTATCCGTCTTTCAGCAAATCTTTCCGGTTGTCACAACATGTTCCAGTTTTCTGTTTTCTCTTAACGTGGATTACAAATCGATGATGACTGCCACTATTTGATGTTTGTGATAAGTTGTCTTAGCGACTCAGCTTCCCCTGAAACGTCCAGATTGCTCATTTTGGTGTTCAATTAATTTTCAGCATTCTTCTATCCATGATTTGCAGTCGTATGTTAAAACTGGTTCTATGTGAACATATAGAAATATTCACACAAGAATAAAAAACGCAAGAGGATTTTCATAAGACTAAGAAATGTGTGGAAATGAAAGGAAATTAAATTTAGCGCCAATCTTTGATATTTTCCACAACGTTAAATCAGTATTACAAAACGGTCGCTTGTTAAAGGTCGCTGAAGCAATCGACATTAATTGGCAGAAGCCGGTTTTGCGCAAGCAGAAAGACGTCATTATCAGTTTAAAATTACCGCGGTAGACCATTGTGCCGTCTCCGTGGCCAAAGGCTTGCGAACGCGGTTCGCGAGCCGCTTACAAGGCGTTCGAAACGCAGCCGCGACCGATTTGTGCAGCAGACCGTGTCGCGTTATGTTATAACGTGTTGGTATGAGAGCCGGTCGTTCAGACAGCAATGGCAAACTACTGAACGTAAAATTTGCCTAGTACAACAACAGCAGCTGGAAAATGCTGGTGTGGCAAGGGATATGCAACATTAAAAAAAGACAATTGAAATTATTGCTTGAATGATTTATCTAATCACTTTAGTTTATGTTGTGTGATTTTCGCAGTATGCACCTGACGAGATGCAGAGAAATATGCACGCCATAAATCGTGGAATCTATTGTTTGTGTGTTCGTTATTCAAACTATTTGCATGCGT
>JACEFZ010004407.1:0-15000 GCA_014155875.1 Cepaea nemoralis | reverse complement strand
CGGAGCAGGGGAGATAAGCTCCACAGGTGGAGGTGTGATGTAATGCCAGGAATGTTGCATAAGCGCCACACATTTCTGTAAATGATGCGAGGGAGGTAAACCAGTGCGCGTTGTGTGTGTTTTGTGTGGTCGCAGCACGGCGGCCGTGATTTACGGGGCTCAGTGTTGTTGTATGTAGTGCAAAGTGTGCGGGGATTCATGGTGCGTTAAGACCCAATGGTTGGTTTAACAATGTTTAGTTAGGGTTATTTGTGAATGGGGCGTTTGGTGGAATTTGTGAATGTTCAAGTTGGGGAGGGATAGGTGGGTGGATGGGTGATTGTAGGCGTGGGTGGATGGGTGATTGAATGAGTGGGTGGATGGATAGAGAGATAGAAAGGTAGACACACAGACAGTCAGACAGGCTGATTGGTTGCATGGATAGAAAGACAGGCAGACAGACAGACAAACAGTCGAATGGATGGGCACAGACAACCTAGATGGATAGAAAGACAGACAGACAGACTGAGAGAAAGACAGACAGTCTCAGTGTGAGAGAGAGCGAGAGAGAGAGAGAGAGAGAGAGAGAGAGAGAGAGAGAGAGAGAGAGAGAGAGAGAGAGAGAGAGAGAGAACGAACGAACGAACAAACTTTATTTTCGAAGGGTAACACATTGGGCATGCAGGCCCGTCTTACATTCGGCCCTTCCAATCACTCATCTTTCGTTCATCAGTGCATTCACATGGGAATAAAACATTGTCAAATGAATGTTGTAAGCATAAACAATGCATGTTACCATGTTATGAGACAAATCCCCTACCCACCCATCCATCCCCTATCCACCCGCGTGTCCCCCACACACACATCCACCACCCAACCACACACATACCCACAGGCACATACATGACCCCGTCCATCCACCAATCCCCCAACCCACACATCCCCACATACATCATCTCCCTACCCACACACACACACACACATCTCTCACCCACCACACATCCCCACCCACCCACACACCCAGGCACACATGCATGCACCCATCCATACCCACCCACACATCCCCCCACCTTCATACATCTCCCCACCCACAGGCACACATCCTCCACCCATCCCATAACCTACCAACACTCACCCACCCACATATCCTCCACCACCCACCCACACACCCCCAAACACTCAGCCAAACACACATCCCACAACCACATTTCCAACACCCACACACACATATTCCCCCCAACTCAAATATCCTGCACTTACCCACACACAAAACCCGCACCCACCCACACATCCCCCACTTGCACACATATCACCCACCACACAATCTCCCCTACCCACCCACACATCCCCCACCTACAAACATCCTCACCGCCAACACATAGAGAGAGAAGAGGTAGATAGATGCCTCTTCTTCTAGGTTCCATTGCTGTTGTGTTGTGTTGAGTTGAGTTGAGTTGAGTTGTGTTGAGTCGAGTTGAGCTGTGTTGAGTTGTGTTGAGCTGTTGTTGTTTTTTTTGCTCTCGCTCGCTTTGAACTTAAGCGTAGTCTCTACATACTATATACAGTAGTGATGGACTGAAGTTTGCCTGTGGATTAGCTTTCCCTATTATTAACAGTGTCCCTCGCCATCAGGCGAACACACTCCAACTTCAGAGGTACTTGTAATTAACGTCAAGGACGACAGGTCAACATTTTAGTCTAGCTGTCCGGTATAGGGGTTAAACCGCTTACCTCGATATCAGCACGCCGGATGTTTAGGAACACGCCTTCTTACCCATTCAGCCATGCGTACCTGCGAGTTGAGTTGAGTTGTGTCAAGACCCGACAGGACCATTGTCTCCAGGCCGTGATGATCTGTCCTCTCTCCTGCACTATACACATGATCCCACAGGGTCCCGACCACGTCTGCCTTATTATCATGCGCCAATACCCCAACTAGCGGCACAAACCCAGCCAATCTGTCCGCCTGCTTGTTTCCTCACCACACCAGCATGTCCTGGGGAGAACATCCAGCAGATTTGGTCTATTTTTGATTGTTGAATACAAGCCTGCAACTTTGCCCGAAGCATGTCCGTCTTCACCTTGCTCATCATTCTCTGTGAGCCTGTTAGCTGTCGAGACATTATACCATTTCTGAGCCAGTTTGTTGTCGATGCTCAGATTCTGTAGATCAACCACTATAAGTAGCCCATTTACACGCCTTCGGGTTAGTTGGATATATGGTGCTAAACCCATATTTGTATAAATCTGTCGATATTCAGCATGCTCTTTGGTGTAGCGGTTAGGACGTTACGTCCTAGGCACACAGACGCGGTCGAACGAGAGTTTGATACCAGCCCTCGACGTTCTATAAGAGACGAAAAGACTTATCACCTATGCGTTCACGCATTACAAAATTTCATGGTTCTAACACTTCACATAGCCACACAGACACCCACTATGATACTTGGTAACTGCTTCAATGACGAAGGATAATATATCGCCAAACGCGACCTCCTATTTGCACAGATGGATGATGTATCACCGTTCTCAAGTCATCGTGCTATTCGTTTCGTTTCATGGTATCTTCCGCAAGTTTAATGATCAGTGAGTTGAGTTGAGTAAAGAACCGACGTCACTGCACTCAGGACATTCCCATACGTGCTCCGTCTCCTCGCTCAACAGCCAGCGAAGAGCTACACTACTAATAGTTCCCACCGCTATCTAATTTAAAGTTTTCCTGGTCTGTATGCTCAGTGAAGGAAAGTGTACATTATAATACTTGTCACCCGGGAAGGTTAACCCGGTCAACAAATGCCCACAGAAGTCGGATGTGTCGGCCTAAAGGCGCAATATCGCAGCTCTGCTGTAAACAGGCAGAACGCAATCACTTCCGAAAAAAAACAACTCTCTGGATGAACACAGAATAAGAAGAAGAAGAAGAAGAAGAAGAAGAAGAAGAAGAAGAAGAAGAAGAAGAAGAAGAAGAAGAAGAAGACGATACTTGTTAATTTGATTGTGTACCATGTCTGGCCTAAACATTCTTGTTTGTTCCAGGCGGGGGAACACGCATCCAACCGTGCTGATAACGCTATCAGCGCAGTTCCCTACTAACTTCGCTAACACACTCGCTAGATCAATGACTATAGTTAGTTTTAATCCACCGTTAAGTCCAAACCTTGCCCCAGTCACCCATCTTAATTACAAGTGACATTGTTAGCACGCACATTATTGTCAATAACCCAATATCATCGCGACCTGGCCTGTGCTGGCCAACCAACATCGATTCTTCTGCGTTCGTGTTTTGTTGCTAACCGATTCAGTGGCAAACAAGTAGGCTTGAACAAAACATGGTACACAGTGAACAAGTAGGCTTGAACCAAACATGGTACACAGTGAACAAGTAGGCTTGAACCAAACACGGTACACAGTGAACAAGTAGGCTTGAACCAAACACGGTACACAGTGAACAAGTAGGCTTGAACCAAACACGGTACACAGTGAACAAGTAGGCTTGAACCAAACACGGTACACAGTGAAAAAGTAGGCTTGAACCAAACATGGTACACAGTGAACAAGTAGGCTTGAACCAAACACGGTACACAGTGAACAAGTAGGCTTGAACCAAACACGGTACACACTGAACAAGTAGGCTTGAACCAAACACGGTACACAGTGAACAAGTAGGCTTGAACCAAACACGGTACACACTGAACAAGTAGGCTTGAACCAAACACGGTACACAGTGAACAAGTAGGCTTGAACCAAACACGGTACACACTGAATAAGTAGGCTTGAGCCAAACACGGTACACAGTGAACAAGTAGGCTTGAACCAAACACGGTACACACTGAACAAGTAGGCTTGAACCAAACATGGTACACAGTGAACAAGTAGGCTTGAACCAAACACGGTACACAGTGAACAAGTAGGCTTGAACCAAACACGGTACACACTGAACAAGTAGGCTTGAACCAAACACGGTACACAGTGAACAAGTAGGCTTGAACCAAACACGGTACACAGTGAACAAGTAGGCTTGAACCAAACATGGTACACAGTGAACAAGTAGGCTTGAACCAAACATGGTACACAGTGAACGAGTAGGCTTGAACCAAACACGGTACACACTGAACAAGTAGGCTTGAACCAAACACGGTACACAGTGAACAAGTAGGCTTGAACCAAACACGGTACACAGTGAACAAGTAGGCTTGAACCAAACATGGTACACAATGAACAAGTAGGTGTCAACCAAACATGGTACACAATGAACAAGTAGGCTTGAACCAAACATGGTACACAATGAACAAGTAGGCTTGAACCATACATGGGACACAATGAACAAGTAGGCTTGAACCAAACATGGTACACAATGAACAAGTAGGCTTGAACCAAACATGGTACACAATGAACAAGTAGGTGTCAACCAAACATGGTACACAATGAACAAGTAGGCTTGAACCAAACATGGTACACAGTGAACAAGTAGGTTTGAACCAAACATGGTACACAATGAACAAGTAGGCTTGAACCGAACATGGTACACAATGAACAAGTAGGCTTGAACCATACATGGGACACAATGAACAAGTAGGCTTGAACCAAACATGGTACACAATGAACAAGTAGGCTTGAACCAAACATGGTACACAATGAACAAGTAGGTGTCAACCAAACATGGTACACAATGAACAAGTAGGCTTGAACCAAACATGGTACACAGTGAACAAGTAGGTTTGAACCAAACATGGTACACAATGAACAAGTAGGCTTGAACCAAACATGGTACACAGTGAACAAGTAGGTGTCAACCAAACATGGTGCACAATGAACACATATGATTGAACCAAACATGGTACACAATGAACAAGTAGGCTTGAACCAAACATGGTACACAGTGAACAAGTAGGCTTGTACCAAACATGGTACACAATGAACACGTATGATTGAACCAAACATGGTACACAATGAACAAGTAGGCTTGAACCAAACATGGTACACAGTGAACAAGTAGGTGTCAACCAAACATGGTGCACAATGAACACGTATGATTGAACCAAACATGGTACACAATGAACAAGTAGGCTTGAACCAAACATGGTACACAGTGAACAAGTAGGCTTGTACCAAATATGGTACACAATGAACACGTATGATTGAACCAAACATGGTACACAATGAACAAGTAGGCTTGAACCAAACATGGTACACAGTGAACAAGTAGGTGTCAACCAAACATGGTGCACAATGAACACGTATGATTGAACCAAACATGGTACACAATGAACAAGTAGGCTTGAACCAAACATGGTACACAATGAATAAGTAGGTGTCAATCAAACATGGTACACAATAAACAAGTAGGCTTGAACCAAACATGGTACACAATGAACAAGTAGGCTTGAATCAAACATGGTACACAGTGAACAAGTAGGTTTGAACCAAACATATTACACAGTGAACAAGTAGGTGTCAACCAAACATGGTACACAATGAACAAGTAGGTGTCAATCAAACATGGTACACAATGAACAAATAGGTGTCAACCAAACATGGTACACAGTTAACAAGTAGGTTTGAACAAAACAAGGTACACAATGAACAAGTAAGCTTGAACCAAACATGGTACACAATGAACAAGTAGGTGTCAACCAAACATGGTACACAGTGAACAAGTAGTTTTGAACAAAACATGGTACACAATGAACAAGTAAGCTTGAACCAAACATGGTACACAATGAACAAGTAGGCTTGAACCAAACATGGTACACAATGAACAAGTAGGTGTCAACCAAACATGGTACACAATGAACAAGTAGGCTTGAACCAAACATGGTACACAGTGAGCAAGTAGGCTTGAACCAACATGGTACACAATGAACAAGTAGGCATGAACCAAACATGGTACACAATGAACAAGTAGGTTTGGACCAACATGGTACACAATGAACAAGTAGGTGTCAACCAAACATGGTACACAATGAACAAGTAGGCTTGGAACCAAACATGGTACAAAAGAACAAGTAGCTTGAACAAACATGGACACAATGAACACGTATGATTGAATCAAAATGGACACATGAACAAGTAGGTTTGAACCAACATATTAACAGTGAAAAGTAATTTTAAACCCAAAAACATGGTACACAGTGAACAAGTAGGTGAAATCAAACTGGTACACAATGAACAAGTAGGGTCAACCAAAAACATGGTACACAGTTAAAAAAGTAGGTTTAAACCAAACATGGTACACAAGAACAAGTAGGTGTAAAACCAAACGGGTTTAACAATGAACAAGTAGGTTTGAACCAAACATGGTACACAATGAACAAGTAGGTGTCAACCAAACTGGCACACAATGAACAAGTAGGCTGAACCAAAACATTGTACACAAGAAACAAAAGTAGGCTTGAACCAAAATGTACACAATGAACAAGTAGGTGTCAACCAAACTATGGTACAACAATGAACAAGTAGCTGAACCAAAAATGGTACACAATGAACAAGTAGGCTTGAACCAAACATGGTACACAATGAACAAGTAGGCTTGAACCAAACATGGTACACAATGAACAAGTAGGCTTGAACCAAACATGGTACACAATGAACAAGTAGGCTTGAACCAAACATGGTACACAATCACATGAACAAGTACAGAGTGTTTGAAAAGTCTCACTACACTTTGTATTTAGAACAGCTGTGTGTTGGAGAGTATGTTTTCAGTCATGCAAACGGAAAACATACCCTGTAACAAACGGCTTGTCTACATACAAAGTGTAGTGAGACTTTACAAACACCTGGTATAATGTGAATTTATGTTAACTGAGCATTAAAATTGCGAAAGATACCACGAAACCGGCTCTGTGACGAACCCCGGCATGTTTTGGTTGTTATGGATTTCCTGGCAAGTTTACTTTCAATAGTTTGCCATTGCTTTCTGAACGACCAGCACCTTTGTATGGAAACCAACGCTAGGCTCTGTGCTTCCAACTCGCCTGCAGATTGTTTCGAACGCGATATGCGGGATTACGAATTACATTCTTAACGTATTCGCCAAAGTTACTTGCAAATCCTTTACGGACGTTGCAGTAAACCCCATCATTTTTTGGCTGTTCGTGATTCCTGGGTAAGGTTACGTTCAGTAGTTTGTCATTGTTTTCTGAACGACCGGCACCCATACCATTTCACAAAAAAACCATTGCAGCTGTGTTTCGAACACGGTATGCGGGATTACGAACTGTATTGTCAACTTCTTCAGCCAGCGCTGGCTTTGATAAATTGTTCGGGAGCAGATTCCTGCTAGGCGTTTGTGATACGACAGCGTTATCACATTTTGCATGTCGTGACAGCAAGGATGAATATGTGGCCAATCTTTCCCTCACTTTTGAAAGCGACGAGTCCAGGCGTCGAATGCGCGTCCTACCGTGCTCTCATGCTATTACTAGCGCAGATCACTATTAACTTCGCTAATCTTATGATGTTTCACGGCAAATACTGTCTGATGGATGTAAAGTGCTTAAAAGCATTAAAAAAAAAAAGAACAAGAAAGTACTAGCAAAGGAAGTTGGAAGACTACATCAAGCTCATACAGACATAAGCTATGATGGGGCCAGAAGATTTATAAGAAGAAATTATACAGGGTATTTTAAAAGTCTCACTACACTTTGTATGTAGAACAAATCTAAAAATGAGGTGCATGACGTCATCAAAAATGTGCTCCACAGTTCATCGTTAAGCAATATGCAGCGAATGGCTGTCATCTGCTAGAGTAATTCTTTGCACTCCAAACAGAATGGTGTTGTCAACGGAAGAAATAATTTGTTTGGTTGAATAAGTGTTTCGAAATTGCGGTTGATACACACGTTGCAGAAGGTATGTGGCAATATGAAGAGACGTGTACAGTCATATCTTGAAGCCCGTGGTGGACCAAGGTGTCCATTTCCAACACCTGTTAAAATGAATACTTCATTGGTACTTTCCAGCTTCCCCAAAACAGCGCTAGACTATAGAAGTAACTATTGTAACTAATTTAATGAACTTTTTAGTACATTTTTGATGACATCATGCACTTCATTTTGCAGATCTGTTCTACATACAAAGTGTAGTGAGCCTTTACAAACACCCGATAGAACCAAGTGGAAATAGAACACCAATATCACCAGGCAAATGATGCATATTGTCAACTCAACCGAGGAGAACAAGTTACAATCTTCAGACTACGGACAGGACACAACAGGCTGAAATACCACATGTTTAATAAACTAAAGATAGGAGATACTGATGCATGTCACCGTGGAACTGGTAAAATGACAGCTAGACATTTTTTGTAGGAGTGTCCAACATTTGCAGAACAGAACAAGCATTTTAGCCGACACCAGCTCCATTTGAGGACAAACTCAAAGGGGATACCAACAAGCTTAAGTTGACTGCTGCTTTCTTTGGATGCACCCATGTTGACGCCTGAAAGTGAACGCTGTAAAGAATAATATACTAGGTTGCGGCACCATGATATGAGGTGATATACTAGGTTGCGGCACCATGATAGAGGGATATACTAGGTGGGGGCACCCTGATATGAGGTGATATACTAGGTGGCGGCACCATATGAGGTGATATACTAGGTGCGGCACCATGTATGAGGGATTTTACTAGGTGGCGGCACCATGATATGAGGTTGGGATACTAGGTGGCGGCACCATGATATGAGGTGATATACTAGGTGGGGCACCGATATGAGGTGATATACTAGTGGCGGCGCCCTGATATGAGGTGATATACTAGGTGGCGGCACCATGATATGAGGTGGGATACTAGGTTGCGGCACCGATATGAGGTGAATACTAGGTGGCGGACCAAAGATATGAGGTATATACTAGGTGGCGGCACCATGATATGAGGGATATATA
This sequence comes from Cepaea nemoralis, assembly GCA_014155875.1. NCBI lineage: Eukaryota > Metazoa > Mollusca > Gastropoda > Stylommatophora > Helicidae > Cepaea > Cepaea nemoralis. Next base: position 6,133 of record JACEFZ010004407.1, on the reverse strand, counting down.
GGTGCGGCACCATGATATGAGGTGATATACTAGGTGGCGGCACCATGATATGTGGTGATATACTAAGGTGGCACACCATGATATGAGTGATATACTAGGTGGCGGCACCATATGAGGATATACTAGGTGGCGGCACCACGATATGAGGTGATATACTAGGTGGCGGCACCATGATATGAGGTGATTATACTAGGTGGCGGCACCATGATATGAGGTGATATACTAGGTGGCAGCACCATGATGAGGTGATATACTAGGTGGCGGCACCATATGAGGTGATATACTAGGTGGCGGCACCATGGATATGAGGTGATATACTAGGTGGCGGCACCATGATATGAGGTGAGATACTAGGTTGGCGGCACCATGATATGAGGTGATATACTAGGTGGCAGCACCATGATATGAGGTGATATACTAGGTGGCGGCACCATGATATGAGGTGATATACTAGGTGGCGGCACCATGATATGAGGTGATATACTAGGTGGCGGCACCATGATATGAGGTGATATACTAGGTGGCGGCACCATATGAGGTGATATACTAGGTGGCGGCACCATATGAGGTGATATACTAGGTGGCGTCACCATGATATGAGGTGATATACTAGGTCGCGGCACCATGATATGAGGTGATATACTAGGTGGCGGCACCATATGAGGTGATATACTAGGTGGCGGCACCATGATATGAGGTGATATACTAGGTCGCGGCACCATGATATGAGGTGATATACTAGGTCGCGGCACCATGATATGAGGTGATATACTAGGTCGCGGCACCATGATTTGAGGTGATTAATTCGCTTCATAACTGCCATTCCTGGCCAGACATTCTACAAATTATTCTATACCCAACAGGGGAGTTGATCCAGAAGACCAAAGATCGAGATCTGTGAAGAGTCGTGAACGCCCACGCCAGCCGGTATGGCACTTGATGATGATGATGATGATGATGATGATGATGATGATGATGATGATGATGATGATGATGATGATGATGATGATGATGATGATGATGATCCATTTTACCAAGCGAACCACGGAGGTACACGATCACAAAACAAAACAAAAAATAAACAGAAAGACATGTTAGTCAGTTTTAAATTACCGCAGTAGACAACTGACATTACTGTGCAAACATGTGTTTATTTCAGCTTGAAGGATTTATCTAGTTATTTTACTTTGTTGTGTGAATTCTGCAGTATGCACCTGATGAGATGTAGCGAAATATGCCAGGCAATAAATCGTGCAATCTATTGTTTGTGTCTTCGTTATTCAAATAACCATCGCCGGGATTCTGAACACTCGCCCCTGCCTGGTTAGCAACCACACAAACCTTTCTACAACCACGGCTCCTATATCTTGAGTGGGATGATACGATTTTGAGACCAGCTGCACTTTTAGGACCCCGTTCTCTCCCCCGCCCCCGACACACAACTGTCTTGTAAAAGTGCGCTGGGTCGGATAATATGGACGTCACAGCCTCAGAGGACATGTCTAGGAGAAAACCAGGCCGCTGAGGTCGGCGATGTGATAGAAAACATTCCTGGTATTGAGAAAAAGAACACTCAGCATGAAACCGAAAGAAGAGAAATAACCCTAAACTACATAAAAGAACATTACCCAAGCAGCAATTGGACCCATGCATATACAGATGGATCAGCCAAAAATTCAGTAGAGAATGGAGGAGGAGGAATTCTCCTAAATTTAAAAAATGGAGTGAAAAAAAACACATTCAGTGGCAACTGGAAAGTTCTCAAGTAACTTCAAGCGGAGGTAGAGGCTCTGAAAACTGCAGCAGAAATGCTCTTGATGGAGGAAAATAAAGAGACGCAAATAGCTATCTTCACAGATGCAAAGTCAGCTGTCTCAATACTGAAGAGCAAAAACAGCACAGAACTAGCTGACCTAAGAGCAGCACTCCATGATCTATGCCAGAAATCCAAAAAAGTTATAATACAGTGGATCCCATCACATTGCAGTATACCTGGAAATGAAGAGGCTGACAGACTGGCAAAAGAGGGCGGACGACTACCACAGCCTGACATAGACATAACCTATAATGAGGCAAAGAGGTTGATAAAAAGCACTTATAGAACCAAATGGGAATCAGAGCATCCAGGCCACCAGAAGGATGATGCATATTACAAACTCGACCGAAGAGAACAAGTAGCAATCTTCAGACTCCGCACAGGACATAACAGGCTGAAATACCACTTGTTCAACAAACTAAAGATAGGAGATACAGATGAATGTAATTGTGGAACTGGTAAAATGACAGCTAAACATTTGCTGCAAGAGTGCCCAATATATGCAGAACAGAGAAAGATATTTTGGCCCACACCTGCTTCATTCGAGGACAAGCTCTATGGAGATATCAACAAGCTCAAGTCGACTGCAGCTTACTTTAACTGTATTCAAGTTGACATTTAAATGTACATTAAGAAGTATTTAGACTGCCACACTTCATACCACAGGCATGTCGGTTACACAAGCCTCCCAGAGGCATGAAATGGAATATTGCTTGGATAGCAATCCATTACGTGGAAAGTCCGAATCGAAAGCTCACTGCGTGGATGTCATCTGCAAACAGCATTCATCTGGCTTCTGGAAGAACAGCCTATGGTGAACGGAAGGCCCAATATACGGAAGTGAGGCTAAGCAGCCATGTGCAGGACGTGACGATTCCTTGGGTGAGCCCAGTACCAGAGCGCTGTGTGTTGGCTCTGCAATTATGGAAGCCTCCTTGGATGGCGGGGAATGCCCATGGTCTGCCCCTGCCTTCCCTTGAGGGCCGACCAGGATGCCTTTGGCTGTTCTATATGGGCCAGCTGGGATGGGAGATAACACCGCAACAGTGAGAGTCTAACGTCCTAAGAAACCCCCCGGGAAGGTTAACCCGGTCAACAAATGCCCGCAGAAGTCGGATGTGTCGGCCTAACGGCGCAAGAACGCAGCTCTGCTGTAAACAGGCACAACGCAATCACGTCCGAAAAAAAACTCCGGATGAACAAAGAAGAAGAAAACACAAAATGAATACAACTTACGTCCCTTATAACAATACACACTCTAAAGTACAGAGAAAGAGTAATATCTCTATCAATATACACGCACACACACAGAATAAGTATAAAGATCAGTAAGGATGAGCAGTGAAAACCCACTCACTCACAGTATAAACGCGATAAAAAGTATTATAAAAGATATACAACTAAGTATCAATCTCTGTGACGTCAATACGAGTCAATGTTTATAGTCACGTACAATTTAATACGTTGCTATATAAAACACTGGTGGTGGTGAAAATGACCACGTGTTCACATGCACCCACTGTGAACGGACATTTACAGCGCAAATTGGCCTCATCAGTCACATTCGCTCCCGGGGGGGGCCATAGGTAAAAGTTATTATGCCTTTTTAAAGCAAAAACTATCGTCTGTCAAGACGGCAAGGTGCCAATAATGAGATGATGATAAAAAAACTAACCCAGTATGCACATCACGTTCTAGGAAGGCTCTTTTTGTACCGAGATCCGGTTTTTGCTTTGTGCTAAATTTGCTAGTAATTACCAGGCTGTGTTGGTCCTTGTACAACGACATCATAAGTGCCTGACGTGTACAGCTGGGCAAAAACGTGTGAGGTATAAAAACTCTGGGTTACATGGAATGGATACTGCTGATTTCTCACGGGTGTGTAGGATTTCCCAAACTACAGGCTCTGTTTCGTGGCTAACGGAGGCTGTGGTGGCACGTTGTTGCCTCTGCTAGATTGTTCCTTGCTGTGGAGAAGGGGAAAACGTATCTTCATAATTATCACCCTTCTGTGTGAAAGGGGGGTTTTGTACGGTTTTTTGGTGTGGTGGAATGTTCCGTCTGCTTGGATATCAGGTGCCGTGGTTATGAGTGGTCTGCGCTTTTCTGGCCTATTGGTACTTGATTTGGCGGGATTATGTCGTCTGCTTGAGTTTGAGGTGGAGCAGCTAAAAGTGTCCTACGCGAACCCGTATTGGATTTAGGGTTTTGTCCGTTTTGGGTATTTTATATTGTGGCGAGCAAGCTGGTGCCCCTGTAGACAAATGTACTTGATCCTTTTAAAGTCGCTTTTTAGGTGCTCCAGACTGTGAAGTAAACACCCGGGGTGTTGTTGATGAACTGTTGTTTGAGAACAAAACTTCTGCATATGTTGTTATTTATGTCAGCTAGACGACGATGAATCCAAACTCGGTGACATTGATGGGGAAAAAAAATAGGCGAGTTAGGAAAAATGTGACGTAACCCGTTCAAGAGTGCTAGCAGTTGAGATGCTGTGATTTTCTGGGTTTTTCATGGTGTCATTAATACCAATGTAAACGCTTGCATTTCTAAACTACCCAAAAACTATATATATAAAACGCGTGAAAACGGGCAATGGCTGACAAACTGAAAAACAAAGAAATCCAGTGGTTACTGGGATGAATGCAAAGATACAATGGACGGAATGAAAACGAAAGAACGTTTCACACAAAAATCGTAAAATTTATTAGAGAAAATTTAAAGTAGAAAGTAAGATTTTTCGGGGATGTTATGAGATGGACGCCGGCTCCGTCGCGTAGAGTTTAAAGACGCAGTTCATAATCTCGCATACCCGCGTTAGAACACAGCTGTGTTGGTTTTTTTTTGAATGTCATGGCCCGGTCGTTCAGAAAACAATGAAAACGCAAAATGCCCGGGAAAACCAAAAGCCAAGAAATGCTGGGTTGACGGCTGCGTCCTGTAAAGGATTGCAACAACTATGAGATGGACTTGGAGAAAAAATTAGTGACAAATAGTAAAAATTGATGATACAATTCCTGGCCTAGGGGTTAGCGACTTTTCGCCGTAATCTCGTATACTCTCGTAGGTAACGTGACGACGGTGAGAATCAGCAGTGGTTCGAATCGCGCCGGTAACTTAGGGGTATGTGAGCCGGCCGCTCAGAAATCTACTGAGCGTAATCTTGCCATGAAATAAACCAATCAGCTGAAAGATGCTGATGTTGACAGCAATGTCCTGAAAAAGGATATGAAAAAAAAAAAAAGCATCCACGCCAGCGCTTTGTGACCTGGTTGTTTCTAGAAATTTCTCGGAACTTGTCTTTCACTTTAAAATGTCGGAACTGTAACTAAAACCCCCACAAACAGCAAGCATTGTCTTCCTTTGTATTGCTTCACTGCGCCCAGTTAATCACAAAACAATATTGCAGATTCTCCAAAACACAGCGCTGCTCTTTAGACCTGAAATAATTTGTTTTTAAACTTTTTTTGTCACGTTTGTGCCCCGCCCACATGTGTGGGCGGGTGTATCGCGTGTCTGCTTACACATTCGCAAATAGACTTGGTGTAATCCGGGTATTTCACAGAAAAAAATCAATACATAGATCTACGATGAATTACAAGTTGTGGCGCTGAAAAGTGAGAACTGGGAAGCCAACATGCATTGAAATCTTCATCTTTTATTCTTCTTCCTTTTCTTCACTCTTCTTCCTTCCTTCCCTTTTACCTTATTCTTTTCCCCTTCCTTCTTCTTCTTCTTCTTCTTCTTCTTCTTCTTTTTTCTTCTTCTTCTTCTTTTTCTTTTTTTTCTTCTTTTATGGTAGCTGATAAAAAAACACACATGTATTTTTTGTCACTCGTGAATTTTTAGAATCACCATGCAGAAAACAATAGGCAAGCTGCTGGAAAAGTTAATTGCCAGAAAAATATCATCCAGCTAGAGAGGCAAGGTGATTTCCCCCCCTACCTTGGGGGGGTACCGTCCAAAAAGAGAAACCCGGACCGTGCAGCAATTTTTGCCCATGATGTCTATGAAGATTTCCACTCAGGCATTTAAAACCTTTTCTGCAGCGACTGACCTTAAGGGGCGCGTACAACAGTACCATTGGATTTTTTAATGCTTCAGCTTCTTGAACTCAATATAAGTCCATTCCTCTTTAGTTTGGGTCGGGGCAGCCCTCTTCAAAGGAAAGGTTTTTAGAATGGCAGTGCGGAGGGAGTCATCAACAAAAAAATAAATTAGAAAACATCCTGGACCAAGAAAAAATAAGCACATGTTGTTTGCAAAAACACACCTCACGAAAATATAGCCTTCAAAATCGAGGCCCTTTTCCCAAAA